>KN818242.1:260847-302719 GCA_000827485.1 Amanita muscaria Koide BX008 | reverse complement strand
GCCTCATTAACATTGATCTTCCTCTGCATCAACCATGCGTCGCGCTTCCACTGCAGTCGACTTTGTTGAAGACATGGCGCAAAAACAGATCAGATACGAAACCATCTTTGGAGAACAGGCCGAAGTGCTTAGATCAGACCTACCCAAGTTCGAAGTAGCCATGGCGCAACTCCAGAAGTCACCCTTGGTTGCGAAACGCGGTCAACGCTGGGAACCCACACAAGATAATGTTGATGAGTATCTTGCGCGCTGTGATGAAATTTGTCATTTAGTACTTCGGGGCTTCGACGAGTTGAGTTTTTCACAAGGCTGCTAAGGTTTTACCATCAAACATATTCAGTCGCGTCAAAATCTTGCATGCAGCTCATGCGGCCCTCATGTGCCTTGTAACCTGCAAGATTGCACAGCAACACGACAGGGTTCAGTTGGCGATCTTGAAGAGGCATAATGAGTTAGCGTGAATAATCCAGCTCAACGACCCTGTCCTGTATTTTACATCTCATCGATGATTTACAGGATGTCTGTACACCCTGCTCCTTTCATCCAGGGCAATCGTGAGGCGCCTCTCTCCAAGCCAATGGTTGAGCCGAGGCACATCACTGCCGAAGAGCTTCGACTATTCCGGGATCCCGAAAATCTGCACGGGAAGCAATTTGTTCTCTCGGCTAATAATGATTCTGGGATGTACGAGGTTATTGGCTATTCCAGGAAGCGGGACAGGATGGTTGAATACGATGTGCTCTTCGACGATTGTGGGGACCCTATCATGGTGAATGCGAAAGAGATGATGGCAATGCTGGAGGACAGTCTTTACCTACCCACTTGAATTTAATGACTCGTACTTACCATCTGTGATTACGTCCGAGTCTGGTTCGCCATGCATGGTCTGAACCGAAACACGAGTATGCTTGTTCTTGGTAGCCCGTCGTAAAGTGGAAGACAAAGTTAGAATGACAGGCTCAACTAGAATAACGACGTGTTGGTGAGAAATCTTCCGTTTTATGCTTTCATTCTCATGCCACCATCATCATTATCGTCCACAGTAGGTTACAGTGGGTACCACTTCCAGATACCTTCCGATACAGTACTGAGAGTTGTCTCAAGGTTTTAATCAATCCGAACTTCTGGAATAATATCCATAGCATTCGGCAAGATTCGGGTGATCGACATTAAAACTTTTTTTCTCGTCCAGAAGGTAAGTCGGATTTTCCTAACTTATAAACTGTTTGGGTCGTTTCTTTTACTGATACCCCGTATTTCACAGGGATTTCCTACAGATTTCCATCATACTACAATACCGTAGCTATCCACAATTGGGGGTAGTCTGCTACGATCCACCTTCTACCATCCTTTCATGATTCACGAAACCTATCATGATACTCCTGTTTTGCCGGGAGTTTATACTGCCAATCCCTTACGGCCCTCACCTTTCTTCGCGTTGCATCCCTCTCGTTGTCATGTGGGAATGAGTTCAAAAATCATCATTTCTTTAAACCGCAACGTGCGTTCAATTCATTACCGTTGGTTCATTTACCGATGCTGTAACCGCTGTCCACAGGCGTTTTTTGAACACTCAACATATCGGTATCCTGGATACCATGGATGAGGACGGTTCGAAGATTGTCTGTGAATCTTACCGCGGCAAACGACCAATCGTCGTTGCTGGTGTTCTTCTGTCTTTTCATCCACTCTGAGTCCCTGAGTTACTTCGGTGTAGGACAACAAAAACAATATCGAGGTCCGAAGTAGAATGAGTCCGGCAGCAGCTGAAGCTGCCCTGTAACGTGCGTGGTGGTGCTCATTTCCTTTTTTTTACCCCTCATTTCAAGTCTAACCTCCCGACGTGTGGCCTCCGTGCTGCAGGTGCGACGCTGTTGACCTGGGAATACCTCATTTTGCCCCGACTTAACTCGCGTTGGGGGACTCGGGACTCGGAGGGATGTTGCGCAGCCTGGGATAACTTGAATGTACCGCTCTTGCTAACACACGTACATACCATCGTGCTAACGCAGCCGGTCTCGAGAATTATGTTGTCAACTCGTCTATCTCTCAGCGGTGAAGAACAAGAGGGATTGTATTTGTGGAACACGACTCGAATCTCAGAATGATTATGCGCAGCAGCGTAAGAAAGAAGTTGAGTCGTACTTAGCAATCCTTTTAGCGATGATAATTGTGCCTCACTGCCCTTGCAGCAATGGTCAGACTGGTTCTGTCATTGCAACTAAGGATGATTCACTCAAGGTAGTAGTCGACCATGATGTTATAAACATGAATGAGAGTTGTAATGAGTAAAAGTCAGGCGAATCCGACATGATGCTTCTCCTTCTATGTATACTATCGGGCCACTGCCTCTCACGATTCATCCTCAGTAAAAAACAAGGTCACATCACAGTCCAATCAGGAAAATGTCAAAAAAACTTAGCAGACTTAGCCCAACTTAGTCTGCAATAAGCCTAATAAGCTGCTCAAGCAGCTTATTCTTTACTTGGTGAGTTGGTTAGTAAGCACGTGCAAAAACCTAAGCATGTCAAGGCCTAACTTGAAGTCTCATAGATTCCGTGCTGAACGTTGTGCCGGGCATCGTCTCTATCTTCCTAGGCCTGAAATTATCAAAAGCCGGCAGACAGTTGGGGATGGGGAATGTTTTGATGAAATAACAATGAAGTTTGTTCGACGTGCGCGTATGTTGGTAAAACGTCTGCAGCACAACAACAACAAATAAATCGAGATGGGCTCTTACTCCTTTTGGACACGCAATTTTGAACTGGAAACATGCCAATTGCCATCAAAATATGGCGGACCCTTGCAAAATACCTACGGAACTCGGATCCCAAAATTGCTCGAAATGGGACCTTTTTGTCCGAACAATTACCTACGGAACTCGGATCCCAAAATTGCTCGAAATGGGACCTTTTTGTCCGAACAATTTTTTTGATTTTGTGAAGATTTGTTCGAATTTTGTACCAAGATCGGCGCCGTCAACCCTCCAAATTTGTCCGAACATTGGAACCGAGTTACCGAGCGTGAAATCGATGTAATTTCTCTTGTTTGCAGTTTATTAAGCATGGCAGCCCACAACTGTGGAAATTACGCCTTTTTTCTTTGGTATCGAGTGCAGCGCGCCAAGAAAAACTCTTCAAGTTGCCTTCACCCTTCTCATCCTGCCTATCGGTAAGATAATTCTGAAGTGCGACAATGGCCAAAATCATGCATGGCAGGGGGAACCAAAGGGGAGGGTGTTAGGCACATGGCAAAGCCTATGGAAATGTTATGTCGATCAGGTGAGGAAACTGCCACTTCAATCGCCACTGGTGGGTCTTTTATATCTGGAGAACATAGAAAAAACATTCCCTCGGAAGATACAAAATCATGCCTCGTCCTCTTCCTACTTGGTTACGGGTGTTCGCTCATCTTAATGGCAGGCAGGAATTCATTACAAAAGCTGTTGACTTGAAGTCGGAAGATCTTCCCTCACTTGTTGCAAACTAAGGCGGTCTGCACTATGGCTGGATATCGGCCGCACACCGTGACGAAGCAATCCCCGGCCCTCACAAATCAACTGAGTCCCCGCAACTCCTTCAGCGACATTATTGTTCAACGTCGTTTTCAAACTATTACTCACATGAGATCCATGTCTCCGCATCACCCTCCCACAGTCCCACCGGCTATCTGTATAATATACGCCGCAGAATAAATTAATAATGCATCACCACTCTATTTCCAGTCTTCAATCAAGCGTATCTCCGTCATGCGAGGTGTCAAGTGAGTATACCGACCATTACTGCAGTACTTTTGCAATGATTTAATCGTCGTGGAGTACGGTGTAGAGTATGCTGTATCCGAATTGTCCAGATTGCTGTACCCCATAGGAGGATTATCAGACTGTGACAAATGTAGACACGGCAAGGTTAGATATGAGCAATGTTCTGTCTCTCTCTTCTAACGTACATGGGGTTTGGAATCTGTTACTGATACACATGTGACCCTGATGCAGAAAAAAAGCTGTCCCTTGTAAATGAGGAGTAGATCAGTTTCCGGGCAACCCCTAACTTATGGTGCACGCCTCTTGCGGAATAAAATCTGCGCAGTTCTGTCTGGCGCTCTGTGAATACCAAATTTCCAGCTTCCCGGTCGACCTTTTCCATCCGCCATCTTGACATCGTAGTTCATGACGACATGTGCAAGCATCAACTTGAGTTCATTTGCAACGAAGAAACGACCAGGACTGATTGTGCATGATCATTATCATCATATAAAAACAACAGAAAAAACGGTTAAGTACCATGCACGACGACCATTTCCGAAGAGAACATAATCTACACCAAGAGAAGTGAGTTGATGTTTCATATTTTCGCCATCTTGTTCACGCAGTTTCTCGAACCTGAAACCATCGAAAATGTTCGGGTCTGAATAATCATTCTAGTCCCACATTGTCTCAGCAAAAATCCATCGGATAATAAACTCCTTACCGCGTCGGTATGCACAGAGTTGAAAGGAACCCCCACGGTGCTACCAGCAGGGATAGTTGTACCATCTGAAAAAGTAAAATCCCTCAATGCCTTTCGTGACATGGTGACTAGATCACCCAATCATAAAGTGAGTGTAAAAGCATTGTACAATCATTACCACGTACAAAGAGTGAAGTTTGACAGCCGCAGACACTCCTTGATGAAGCTGTCCACTTTCCGAAGCTTGCTTATAGAATCCTTGGACCATCCTTCTTCTTTTATTACACCTTCAATCTCATCGCGTAATGGCTTTACGTATTCTGGACGCGTTGCCAATTCATACATGACGTATGTAAAGGACTTGTTGAATGTCAGTAGCTACCGATTGAAGTGAAGGAACATTTCTCTACCATCGATGATGTGTGAATAGCTGCGAAGTTTGTGAGGAGCACCGCAATCACAAGATCCCGGACACTTCTCTGTCTGTCCTTCGTGACCTCGAGCATCCAAGTCACTATGTCATTCTTGGTTTACATTTGAGTTGGGAAGGGCAGAAAGTGTTGGATAAAACATGAACAGGCCTCTCTTCCCCATACTTTGCTACCTGTTCCAAACGTTCTCTGATCAAAGGTTCAAGGTGTTTAGTTCCACGTTTGATGCTATTTGGTATACTCCTTATAAGAGGGGCTGCAAAGCTAAATAAAGGAATACATTTCAATTCTGCGTCGACAACATAGCGAAAATAACTTACGGTCTTAACGCGGGCGGAACGATGTCAAGAAAGATAACCGATCTGGCTATGTCCATCGTGAAAGTTTTGGTCAATTCCATCCAAGCAGGATCGCGACCTAGAATTTCCATGGTCATGAGTGCCATCGCCGCAAAGATAAACAAAGGCAACTTACACAATGGTAAGCCAACAAACATCCTGTTACTTGCCCTGCATACAATGTCCGTTATCGTCGGATATGCTGTGATTCTGGTCCATTCTATAGCCAATCAGCTTACGAAGAATGATTCATAGGCTATAGGAGGTAATCACCGCTTTCCGTTGCGGGGATATAATCCTCAAAAGCCGTCACAATTTCATCCTGAATATCGGCAAGTCTAGCTCCAATGTTTTTTGTGAGCGGTCTCTTGACAATCTCAATATGGAAAGGGTCCTCAACGTGTTCAGGGCCAAGGGTTAACTCCGAGTACATCATCTTTGCAGACTAGCGATTAGCTGCTTATATGACGAGTGTATACAAAATCATCACCTCTTTCATAGCGCCATGCGACGAAAGAACGTCATCTGGTGATCGCCGTATTTCGTCGATCAGTTTTCCATCCGTAGCGACAATAATCCACGACGTCAATGTGGGTATTTTGAAAAGCGATCCATGAAACTAAGCCCCAAGTTCAGAAAAAGAGTCGATATTTCGAACCTCCCTGACCTTGTTATACCCTTCCTGTACCATTTCTTGACTATGGAAAAGAAACTGTATGGCTCCGATATAAGAAGTGAGAGTGCCAGAAGGACCAACTGCCGGTATAGACCTTAACTAAAGAAAAGGTAAGCATGCTGCGAAGTGTGACAGGCATTTGATAACGCGCCTTTCGATTGTGGAGGAATGTCCAAATTGACGGGACATATAAAAGTGGGATGACGAGCAGTACCACTGCAAATGTTGGGGTCTCCATATCGGCGAACGTTGTGGCCGGTCCAGAACTACTGGTTGATTTATACAATCCAGTGCGGACCTCGTCGTGTATGTAATTCATTTTACATCAGTGTACACCGAAAGCGGAACAAGTTTCAGGCAACTTGCTAAATGGGGCATCAAAATTGAGGACTTACTTCAGGGACAAAAGTCAGGAATCTGACATGTTGACAGTTGGTATGCGTTGGCAGTTGGCACTACATTTGTGTTGTCACACATGATTTCTTTCGAGCGAATCTCGAGAAAGTGATTTCCAGTACTCGGAGATGGTCAGAACCTTGCGTTGCGCAAGAAATTAGTGGAGAGAAATCCTGTTTACGTTTCGCAAGAGCTTGAGAAGAATCTTTGCTTTGCGGAAAGATCAAGATTAGCCGTTGCGGAAGTTGAAATATAATGGCCCAGTGATTTCCTGACTCATAATATCGACAGGCCCCATCAAAAAAAAATACACAGGGACCCAAATTTCGACTTCCACTACAGTATCTCTCCTGGCGGAACCCAAAATCTCGACTTCCGTTACTCTATCTATATCAGCTCCGCCTGCGTGTGTATTTCCTTTGATGGGGCCTATCGATATGAGTTTAGCTGTCTCGGATTCATCCTCACGCGCTGGATTCTGTGTCGTTTTACGAGCCTTCTTTATGACACTTCAGTACTTCAGTGATATACACCCTCAACTGCCTTTCTGAAATTTGATACCATGTGGGTATAATCAAGTACTGATTCAGCTGATCCGATCTTCTGAACGATATCGTCTACCCTTTCGTTTTACAGCAATGCATGCATTGCAAGCAGTCGAAGGGGAATCGATTCTGCGCAAACAGGACGTGCGCTTCGCTGTGTGCAGTTTAGACCAGCCTTGATACCCAATCAAACAAACATACCTCGTTCTTTGGCGGAACTGCGGGAGAATCGGCTTCGCTATCGGATCACGGTGGAGGTGAAGCAGAGCGTTTTGTTAAACTATTCTCGGCCTCAGACCTTTGTTTGCATAGCTGCACTTCAGTCCCTCTTGGCATGAATGCTGTAGATATTCCTGCATCGGTAGCAGGCGGTGGCAACCGTGTAGTAGTCAAGAGTCAAGCGTATGAAGCGTGTCACGTGCCAGTATTATTATTCGGATGTCGGTCTGTCAGTATACAAAATGTGTGGTATACATGAATGCATAGTTAAAATATCAAGCTTCCTGCCTCTTGCGGAACATGACTTTAGCTAACATGTTTGGGCCAGTGACAGTTCCAAATTGCCAGCACTTGGGAGCATCCTTTCCATCCGCCATCTTGACATCATACTTGAGTAGAACATGAGCAAGCAGAACCTTGACCTCGTTTACCACAAAAAAGCGACCAGGGCTGAATTGGACATCGTCAACTATCAATTGACGAAGACAGATAGAACGATCTTACCATCCATGACGTCCATGGCCAAAGAGGACATAATCTACTCCAGTGGTTACGAGCTGATGTTTAAGTTCTTCACCCTCCTGGCTGCGCAACTTTTCAAACCTAAAGCCATCAAAAGTCTGAGGGTCTGTGAAATTGTCCTTTAGAGCATTTATCAGAACCGAAAGACCAATTGGATGAAGAAGCACTTACCGTGTCGGTGTGAACTGGGAGGTAAGGCACACTGACTATACTGCCAGCAGGTATTGTCATGCCATTCCTAAAAGTGAAGTCCTTCAATGCTTTTCGGTTCATGAGGACTGGAAAGATAGAACGGTCAATGAGTGGAAGGAGGTACTGTTATTGCCACGTACGAAGACCCATATCAGACAGCCGGAGACACTCTTTGATGAAACTATCCAGTTTACACATCTTACGAACTGAACTCTTTGACCATCCTTCTGCTGCGATTATTGTCTCGATCTCTTCGCGCAGAGGCCGTATGTACTCTTGATGCTTCGTCAATTCATACATGAGGGTAGTGAGCGTCTTGATGAATCGTCAGCAGAGTCTACAACGTAGGGAACAAGCACATATCTACCATCGTCGTAGTGTGGATGGCCGCGAAATTCGTCATGAGTATGGCTTTGACCATCCTAAGGGTACTTCTTGGCCGCTCCCTCGTAACGTCGAACAGCCAGCTGATAATGTCATTCTATGCCGATATCAGTAAAGCTCAGCAGAAGACGCATGAACCACCAACTGGTCTCCCTGGCCAGTCCTTCCCGTGTTGCGCCTCGTTTTCAAGACGTTCTTTGATCAAAGGTTCAATGTGTTTGGTTCCACGCTCAATTCCCTTGGATACATCCCTCAAAAAAGGAGCAACGGCACTGGGCAATAAAGGTGTTTATACCCCGCATCTGCAATGTCAGGGAAGTACATACGGTCGCAAGGCGGCGGGGATGACAGTGAGGACGATAGATGCTTTGACCATATCCAGTGTAAATCTCTTGTTTAAATCCATCCAGTCAGGATCACGGCCTATGTTCAAGGGTTATGTTAAATCAATACATAAGGCGGAATAAAAGGATACTAACACAGCGGTAAGCCGACAAGCATCCTGTTACTTGCCCTGCAGACAATGTCCATGATGGTCGAATATGCTGTGAATTTAGTCCATTCTACAACCAGTCAACTTCAAGAAAATGGTGCGTTCGCGGGCGGAAAGTTACCGTCTCCTTTGATAGGGATGTACTCTTCAAAGGCTGCCGTAATTTCATCCTGAACGTCAGCAAACTTCGCGCCAATGTTTCTTGTGAGTGGTCCCTTGATGGCGTCGATATTGAAAGGATCATCGAAAGGTTCTGGGCCTATAGTCATGTTCGCGTGAAGTGCCTTTGTGGGGTAGCAGTTAGTTATTGCAGAGAGAAAGAGTATATAAAGGTACATCTCGTGCGGCCTCTAGTGGCGAGAGTATGTCATCGTCAGCACGGCGAAGCTCGTCGATCTGGGAAGCACTGGTGACAACTACAACCCAAGATGTTAAAGTAGGTATCTTGAAAAGGGATCCGCGATACTACATAGGTTCTAAATTTAGCCAAAGCAAATGGGACATTACGCCACGTCGATGCTCACCTTGTCATATCCCTCCTGTAACATTTCATGCCCATGACGAAGGAATCGCAGAGCCCCGATATAGGATGTAAGAGTGCCAGAAGGACCGACCGTTGGTATCGACCGTAGCTGGCAAAGTGTGAGCGCTGCGAGCAGACAATAGTTTCACGACGCCACGAGGTCGCCCCGCACATACCTTCCGATTGTGGACGAAAGTTTTCCAGAAAGAAGGAGCACAGGCAACTGTGATGATAACGAGAAGCGCCGCAATTGTTTGAGTCTCCATTTTCGTACCAAGCTTGACGAAGGTTCAACCGGTTTTATACACGGTACGGCCTGTATAGCCTCGTTTTCTGGAGGCTGTGAGAGGCTGCGGCCAGCCGTTGATGCAGTTGATGCTTGCCAGTGTGTACTTACATAAACGCGTTTACAATAACGGGCCGCTCGCTTACAAATGGATTTGTATAATTGTCACGGTTGGGCCACTTGTGTTTCCTCCGTTCTTGCGCATTTCGAGGCCGTGGCTTGTGTAGCTGAGCGATCGCGTACAACTTATTACACGGCAATAGAAACCGAGGATCATCGTGTGAAACAGACGCCATAATTCTGCATGTGAAAGTTGATGGAATACTACGACCGTGGTTGAAATTGTTGCATTTGGTGATCACAATCTATGCGAGCATGCATTGCCCAAGTACAGTTTCCTTTTCAAATTGCCTCTCACTTTGTACTCATACTCTATTCAATTTCCTATTCGTACATGTGCTATTCCTCTGTAGTTACAGCTCTGGAGCCAGTCAATCCGCGATTCTGGAGTAGAAAAACATATCAGTTGTATATACCTTGTCCATTTTTGCGAAAGAAAGCAAAGAAGTAGGCGCACGTGGTGACGTGCTTAACAGCTCGCACTGAATGGTCAAGTACCTCCAGCAACCCCTAACTCATAGGTGCACGCCTCTTGCGGAATAAAATCTGCGCAGTTGTGTCTGGCGCTCTGCGAAAACCAAATTGCCAGTTTCTCGGACGACCTTTTCCATCCGCCATCTTGACGTCGTAGTTCATGACGACATGTGCAAGCATGACCTTTAGTTCATTTGCAACGAAGAAACGACCAGGACTGATTGTGCATTATGATCACCAAATAAAAACCAAAACGGTCATGAGCCGTACCATGCATGACGACCATTTCCGAAGAGGATATAATCCACACCAAGAGAAGTGATTTGATGTTTCATACTTTCGCCATCTTGTCCACGCAACTTTTCGAACCTGAAACCGTCGAAAACGCTCGGGTCTGAATAGTCATTCTGGTTCCATTTTTTTCTCAGCAAAAAAATCCATCGGTAATAAACTCCTTACCGGGTCGGTATTCACACCGTTAAAAGGAACCGCCATGGTGCTGCCAGCAGGAATAGTTGTACCGTCTGAAAAAGTAAAATCCCTCAATGCCTTTCGTGACATGGTGACTAGATCACCAAACCATAAAGTGACTGCAAAGGCGTAGTGCAATCAATACCACGTACCGAGGGCGAAGTTTGACAGCCGCAGAGATTCCTTGATGAAACTGTCCACTTTCCGAAGCTTGCGGATAGAATCCTTGGACCATCCTTCTTCTTTTATTACTGCCTCAATTTCATCGCGTAATGGCTTTACGTATTCTGGACGCGTTGCCAATTCATACATGACGTATGTAAAGGACTTGTTAAACGTCAGCGGCTACCGATCAAAGTGAAGGAACATTTCTCTACCATTGTTGTTGTGTGGATGGCTGCGAAGTTCGTGACGAGCACCGCAATCACGAGACTCCGAACACTCCTCTGTCGGTCCTTCGTGACCTCGAGCATCCAAGTCACCATGTCATTCTTGGTAATCATTTGAGTTATGCAGGGCAGAAAGTGATGAATAAAACACGAACAGGTCTCTCGGGCCAATCTTCCCCATACTTTGCCTCCTGTTCAAAACGTTCTCTGAGAAAAGGTTCAAAATGTTTGGTTCCACGTTTGATGCCATTGGATACGTTCCTCATAAGAGAGGCAGCAAGGCTAAATAAAGGAATGTGTTTGAATCCTGTGTCGGTAACATAGCGAAAATACCCTACGGCCTTAACGCGGACGGAACGAAGTTAAGAAGGCGACCCGATTTGACAAGGTCGATAGCAAATTTTTTGTTCAATGCCAGCCAATCAGGATCGCGACCTAGCATTTCCATGGCCATGAGTGTCATCGCCGCACAAATATACAAAGGCAACTCACACAACGGTAAGCCAACAAACATCCTGTTACTTGCCCTGCATACAATGTCCATTATCGTCGGATATGCTGTGATTCTGGTCCATTCTACAGCCAGTTGGCGTACGAAGAACGATTCATGGCAAGTAATCACCTCTTTCCGTTGCAGGGATATGATCCTCAAAGGCCGTTATAATCTCATCCTGAACATCGGCAAGCCTAGCTCCAATGTTTTTTGTAAGCGGTCTCTTGATAACCTCGACATGGAAACGGTCTCGATGGTGCTCTAGGCCAATGGTTAAGTCCGTTTTCAGGAACTTCACAGACTGGCGGTTAGCTGGTTTAAACACGACGAGTGTATACAAAATCATCACCTCTTTATTAGCCTCATACGCAGAAAGAGCGTCTTCTGGTGATAGCCGTATTTCGTCGATCAGTTTTCCACCGGTGACGACAATGGTCCACGACGTCAATGTGGGTATTTTGAAAATCGATCCACGAAACTAAGCTCCAGTTCAGAAAAAGAGTCGACATTTCGAATCTCCCTGACCTTGTTATACCCCTCCTGTACCATTTCTTGGCCATGGAAAAATAGCCGTATGGCTCCGATATAAGAAGTGAGAGTGCCAGAAGGACCAACTGCCGGTATAGACCTTAACTAAAGCAAAGGCGAGCACGTTGCGCAATGCGACAGGCGTATTTAACGCACCTTTCGATTGTGGAGGAATGTTCTCAAAATAGACGGAACATAAACAAGCGAGATAACGAGCAGTAACACTGCGAATATTGGGGTCTCCATATCGGCCAGCGTTGTGGTGCAGAGCTATCTGATTTATACAACCAATTGCGGGTTCACGGGCCTCGTCGTGTAATTCGTCTTACATCAGTTACATCATGAAGGAAGTACTTACTATGACGGATACCTCCTAATTGGGGCATCTTCGTATAAATTTAGTCCGCTCATTTCAAGGATAATCGATAAAGCTTGATAAAGTCAGGAAACTGACATGTTGTTGGCAGTTAGCGCCACATTTCTGCGCGAATTAGTTGCCAATATCGAATATTTTCTTATGAGCGAACGAATCCAACCGCAAGAAAGTGTTTGCCAGTACTCGGAGGTGAGATAGCGCCGCAGCGGGGTCTGTATAACGAAACGTTAGCGCCACTCTGTAATGGTCTCACGGCTTCTCACGGTCACTAAATTGACTAAAACCGCCGCAAACAACTCTGACATCGCGAAGTCGATTTGGTGTACCAGTCGTGTTATTGAGATCCGCCACAGGTTTAAGGGCAGGCCCAGAGGACCCCGAAGAACTGTCTTCAACTGAGGTGCGTCACCACCCTTGGGCCTTTCCTAGGCTTGATCCATGATCACATACTGATGGCTGGCTAGACCAAACAACTGAGAGTAAATCTTTGCGGATTTAGGACCTGTTGAAAGGTAGAGGCAGTCTTTACATGGCCCCGGACCGCTTCTTCTGCCTTTCGACGCCATTCAAAGCCGATTTAATACGCTCTTCGTCGTATTTTCTATTCTCCCTTGTATTTTGCGCTAGCCATAAGGGCGCCCATGTCGAGCACAAAGACGTAGGAAATAAAGCTCGCAGGTATGTCTATCTTGATGGTACGTTGTGCGAGACCTACGATAGCGGTTTTCTTTACAAGGGGCTCACCGATTAAGCAGAAAGATGCCAAGAGCGTGACAGGAAAGAGATATTCGGTCTGTGTTGATGATGTATGTCTATCCAGATGAGGGGTTTGGAAAGACGCTGGATTTAATGGATTTCACTGAAATTTATGTGCTTACTGGGTCCATGTGCGTTTCTCTCTTTCCTTTGGTCATCTACTGGTTGCTATCTCTCGGCAGCTTCGCAATGTTGAAGAGTGGTCTGGACCGCCAAGCGCTGCTAACATTTGCTCAGACACTGGCAGCACTCTCCACAAGCACTTCATACGAAGTCATCCCTCCTGTTCCTACCCCTGCGCCAGCACTTCCCGTGCGCAAACACCAGCGCTCATAGGTCCTGCAGGCTGTCTGCCTCGCATACTTTCCCCAAACAGACGAACATTGCTGGGTTCCAGAATCAGCTCGGTAAGTCTCAGTACGGTAATGATTATCAGACCGTCCCTCATGTTGAACTAGAATGCCTTTTCTTTCCCTTAGTTTTATTCGGGTTCTCATGCCACAATATCAACAAGGTAAGCTGTCCTCGCCGTCCCCTGCCTATCTCAAAGCCGAGCTACCCCACCTATTGTAGATATTGTGCTACTCCGTCTGGTTCCACCACTCTTGTTCGGAATGGCCTTACCGGACTCGGTGACCCACCGTTCCCGGGTTTGGAGGTTTAGGGCTGGTGCCGGTGCTGTTTGACCTTACCAATGCAGTTGTACTATGGCTGTTTATTGCATTCGAGAGCACCAGTCTGGCAAGTCTGGCACTCTGGCTGGAACCCTGGTTATGCTTTACAAGTATGTCTTGACAAAAACTCAATCTTTTTCCTGGTTTTGACACTGTACCAATAGCTTGCTGTTCACAAGGTTGCTGATAAACCGAGGTTATCAAGCCACTACAAAAGCTATTGTTCTTCCATGCTGTGTTTGAACTGCTGGCGGTAAATGAGTTGGGATACCTACAGCTGAAGGAAGTCACTATACTTCTATGAGTCTTGCACCTGTGGGTCAGTACGTAGTACGGCGTGGAGCTAGATGTTCCTACAACAACTATCCTATCGACATTCAGTTGGTAGTTATGTCCCCGCATTAGTTCTACGTGCGAGAGAAGTGGTAGTGCCATAGGGCCAGCGTCAGTAGTTGAATTATTTACATGTATGCCCAGAGTCTATTCCTCCGTGATATCGTTCCAGATAATGATATCCGTGGTTCACGCAGACTATACCGCCACTTGTCCGAAAGATGTACGTTTCGTGAAATCACACGACCTTAAGGCCTTTTTCGCGTTTTGACTCTAGGATTTGGACACCGTTTCCACAGCTAACACTTATCCCACCACGCGCTCCCCACATTCTTTGATAGCTTAGCCGTTCGGAGCTATATGTTGTTCCCCTGTAGTTACAGCTCTCTAGCGAGAAAAGGATATTGTGGATGCATTAAGAAAGAAAACAATGTGGAGGTGAAGTAGGCGCGCGTGGCTAACAGCTCTCATTGAGTCGCATTGAATGGTTACAGTAACTCCAGAAAACCCTAACTCATAGGTGCACGCCTCTTGCGGAATAAAATCTGCGCAGTTCTGTCCGGCAATCTGTGAAAACCAAATTGCCAGTTTTCTGGACGACCTTTTCCGTCCGCCATTTTGACGTCGTAGTTCATGACGACATGTGCAAGCATTACCTTGAGTTCATTTGCAACGAAGAAACGACCAGGACTGATTGTGCATGATTATTATCACCAAATAAAAAACAAAACAGTCATCCGTACCATGCATGTCGACCATTTCCGAAGAGAACATAATCTACACCAAGAGAAGTGATTTCATGTCTCACGTTTTCGCCAGAGTCTTGTTCATGCAGCTTCTCGAACCTGAAACCATCGAAAACGCTCGGGTCTGAATAATTAATCTGGTCCCACTTTTTTCTCAGCAAAGAACCCATCGGATGATAAACTCCTTACCGCGTCGGTATGCACAGAGTCGAAAGGAACCGCCACAGTGCTACCAGCAGGGATAGTTGTACCGTCTGACAAAGTAAAATCCCTCAATGCCTTTCGCAACATGGTGACTAGATCACCCAACCATAAAGTGAGTGCGAAGGCGTAGTACAATCATTGCCACGTACCGAGGGTGAAGTTTGACAGCCGCAGAGATTCCTTGATGAAACTGTCCACTTTCCGAAGCTTGCGGATAGAATCCTTGGACCATCCTTCTTCTTTTGTTACTGCCTCAATTTCATCGCGTAATGGTTTTACGTATTCTGGACGCGTTGCCAATTCATACATGACGTATGTAAAGGACTTGTTAAACGTCAGCAGCTACCGATCAAAGTGAAGGAACATTTCTCTACCATTGTTGTTGTGTGGATAGCTGCGAAGTTTATGAGGAGCACCGTAACCACAAGATCCCGGACACTTCTCTGTCGTTCCTTCGTGACCTCGAGCATCCAAGTCACTATGTCATTCTTGATAGTCATTTGAGTTATGGAGGGCAGAAAGTGATGGATAAAACACGAACAGGTCTCTCTGGCCAATCTTTCCCATGCTTTGCCTCCTGTTCAAAACGTTTTCTGAGCAAAGGTTCAAGGTGTTTAATTCCACGTTGAATGCCATTTGGTATGCTCCTCATAAGAGAGGCTGCAAATCTAAATAAAGGAATGCGTTTGAATTCTGCGTCGCTAACATAGCGAAAATACCCTACGGTCTCAACGCGGGCGGAACGAAGGCAAGAAAGTGACCAGCTTTGGCTACGTCTATAGTGAATTTTTTGTTCAACTCCAGCCAATCAGGATCACGACCTAGCATTTCCATAGTCATGAGTGCCATCGCCGCACAGACAAACAAAGGCCGCTCACACAATGGTAAGCCAACAAACATCCGGTTACTTGCCCTGCATACAATGTCCATTATCGTCGGATATGCTGTGATTCTGGTCCATTCTACAGCCAGTCAGCTTACGAAGAATCATTCATAGGCTATAGCCGGTAATTACCGCTTTCCGTTGCGGGGATATTATCCTCAAAGGCCGTCACAATCTCATCCTGAACATCGGCAAGCCTAGCTCCAATGTTTTTAGTAAGCGGTTTCTTGATAACATCGGCATGGAAAGGGTCAGGATTTCGACCAATGGTTAACTCCATGTACAGGATCTTCACAGACTGGCGGTTAGCTGCTTTAAATATGACGAGTGGATACAAAATCATCACCTCTTTAGTAGCCTCATGCGACGAAAGAGCGTCGTCCGGTGCTCGCCGAATTTCGTCGATCAGGTTTCCACCGGTAGCGACAATGGTCCACGACGTCAATGTGGGTATTTTGAAAAGAGATCCATGAAACTAGGCTCCATGTTCAGAAAAAGGATTGATATTTCGAATCTCCCTGACCTTGTTATACCCCTCCTGTACCATTTCCTGGCTATGGAAAAGTAGCCGTAAGGCTCCGATATAAGAAGTGAGAGCGCCAGAAGGACCAGCTGCCGGTATAGACCTTAACTAAAGCAAAGGTGAGCACGCTGCGCAATGCGACAGGCGTATTTAACGCGCCTTTCGATTGCGGAGGAATGTTCTCCAAATTGACGGGACATAGAAAAGTGAGATGACGAGCAGTAACACTGCGAATGTTGGGGTCTCCATATCGGCCAACGCTGTGGTGCAGAGCTATCTGATTTATACAACCAATCGCGGGTTCACGGGCCTCGTCGTGTAATTCGTCTTACATCAGTTACATCATGAAGGAAGTACTTACTATGACAGATACCTCCTAATTGGGGCATCCTCTTATAAATTTAGTCCGCTCATTTCAGGGATAATCGATAAAGCTTGATAAAGTCAGGAAACTGACATGTTGTTGACAGTTAGCGCCACATTTCTGCGCGAATTAGTTGCCAATATCTTACGAGCGAACGAATCCAACCGCAAGAAAGTGTTTGCCAGTACTCGGAGGTGAGATAGCGCCGCAGCGGGGTCTGTATAACGAAACGTTAGCGCCACTCTGTAATGGTCCCACGGTCACTAAAACCGCCGGTAACTTTCGTAACCTGAAACAACTCTGACATCCATGCCACTTGCGAAATCGATTTGGTGTACCAGTCGTGTTATTGAGATCCTCCACAGGTTTAAGAGCAGGCCCAGAGGATTCCGAAGAACTGTTTTCAACCGAGGTGCGTCACCACCCTTGGGCCTTTCCTAGGCTTGATCCATGATACTGATGGCTGGCTAGACCAAACAACTGAGAGTAAATCTTTGCGGATGTAGGACCTGTTGAAAGGCAGAGGCAGTCTAATGGCCTCGGACCGCTGTCTTCTACCTTTTCGACGCTATTCAAAGCCGATTTGATACGCTCTTCATCGTATTCTCCCTTGTATTTTGCGCTAGCCATAAGGGCGCCCATGTCGAGCACAAAGACGTAGGAAATAAAGCTCGCAGGTATGTCTATCTTGATGGTACGTTGTGCGAGACCTACGATAGCGGTTTTCTTTACACGGGCGTTTGGTCGAGATCAAAATCACATGATATTCAACTTCCGCAAACGGCTCCCCCGAGTTGAACTACTACTTTCATGGATTTTGTGTGTCGTGTTACGAGCGACTCGGAGCCTTTTTTATGACGCTTCAGCGCTTCAGCATGTGTCGATACGCGCCCTTTCTGTGGATTGATGTCATGACAGTGGACATAATCACTCAACGCCTCTGTCACCCAGCCTCGAAGGCGCACTTAACGTCTAGGCTTTGCGCCAGGTCTCTGCTGCACTGGAGAAATGTTATCTATATTTGCAAACTCCTGTGATGATCGAAGCAATATAGAAACATAACAAGCAATTTTGGTGTGCGAACTTGACGATAGCAAGCGCCTTAAGAGCAAGAACTTGCAAAATATTGTCCAGGTCATGTATTTCAATCTTTGACATGTGTCCGAGATCACCAGATGCAGTGGATCATCCATAAAACGCGCTTTTATCGTTATTTGAAAACCCGGGTCTCTGATAGTATGGGAGCTCTGCATCTGCTGCTGCAGCACAATACTGTACCTTTCGTCAATTTATTGAAGCCGAATGAGTGGTTTCCGATTGTCGATTGTTGACTCGATCACATTCAGTTCTCGATCATTTACTCCATTCTTTGGTTCCGCTCTTCAATTCTACGACTGCACTTGTTCTGTGAACGTTTGAACCTTCCGTCTCATGGACATTGGACAGCCCTGTCCATTCTGTAACTTTTCCCTCCAAGCACCGCCCCGGCCACTTGAGCTGCGCTGTTTCCTATAGATCGAAATTTACCATTCTACACGTTTGGGCACTGACACTCGGCCACAACGCCTAGATTCCACCATCGCGTTTTTTTCCAGAAGCTATGATATAATTTAATACACTATAGCACGTTTTACTCATGCCCCCGTGATATAGCGGTTGCTGTGAATTAAAATCTATTAAAATGCGGCAATCCATTGACAGTCATCTGGCTCGGTGACCAGGCCATCGTGATCGAACACTCATTTGTTAATCCAAATTGACTCATTTGCTCGCGGTGCAATGTGCCAGACACATGTATTTGATGACCAGAAATGACGAATCGTAGACGTGCCGAGGGAATATTGTGACGCGCGTCCTGTGTTGCGAGAGGACACGTTTCTGGCGCCCACATATGTCAACATGTCAACAGTGCACGTAAGCTTACTTAGCTGCATCGCAAGGGGAAATCAGAAGATCTGAAACCTTGCAAGCTGACAACGTTGTCCATTGACCTACAATGTCCCTCAGGCTCAATGTCGTGACGTTAAGTTATATTATATTGTTAATATTTTCATCCTAGATTTACATGATATTGTATTTGTGGTATTGTACAATGCGTGATGTATAGATAACCAGCGTGCATGATAGAAAGCAACAAGAAAACAGGTGTACTAATATGATAAACGAAGAGTGTTGTGGTATAGCTAGAATGGGTATGGTGCGAACGGTGTCAAGGATGGTGGGAGGGATGAGGCGAGAAATGCAAATAACGGCGTAAGGCGGCTTGATGAGGATGTGACTATGGGTGTGAGTTGGGATTGACAGGTCGACTAGGCGCGGTTGAATGGGTCTGGCTACTTCTGAACATCCTAATCATTTGCTCGATCTCTTGAAGGCGAAGGTCCTTCTCGTGATCTTTCTGTTGGAGGTTTTGTATGCGTAGCTCCCATTGGCGATTAGTGTCCTGCAGTTGACGTTCTCGTTCATCTCGTTCTAGCTGAAGTTGGCGTTCTCGTTCATCTCGTTCTAGTAGCTGCTTTTGAAGCCGGCGTTCTCGTTCGTCTCGTTCTAACCGCTCCTTCTCCCGCTCTAGCTGAAGTTGGCGTTCTCGTTCGTCTCGTTCTAGCCGCTCCTTCTCTCGCTCTAGCTGCAGCTGGCGTTCTCGTTCACCTCGATCCAGTAGCTGCTTTTGAAGCCGGCGTTCACGTTCGTCTCGTTCTAGCCGCTCCCTCTCCCTTTCTTTCCGTTCCAACTCCTGTTGCTTCTTTACATCCGCCAACTCCCGGGCCATTTGCACACGTGCGTATTCCTCCTCTACAAACCTCTGCCGCTATAAAAACACATTCAGCAACCGAAAACTACATTGCAGGAAGAAGCTCACTAACCTGTTTTTCCATCTCGTCTCCCTTTTGCCTGAACTTTTGCCTGATTTTTTCGATAACGTCCTCTTTACGTTGGTGGACGACCAAAATCCCAACACTACCAGACGATTTATTTCGCCTCAAGAAGCGGGACTTGGTCGGTTTGCCGTCAGTGATGGACACGTCACCGCTTGTGTTGGACCATTGTTCGAGGACGGCAGAGATAGTGTCGGCAAACCAAAAACATTGCCGCTCAAAGAGCTCATATGTCATGCTATCTTGATGTGTGACATATGCCAGGATCATGATGTCCCACAAGCAGGGCCGTTTGGAACGATCTTGCGAATGAAATTCTATCGTCCTTATGACCTTTATCCCAGAAGTAGAAAACGCATTGAGCTTCGTCACAGTATCTGCGGCCATATACTGATTAGAGCTAATCCCGGATGGGCGGGACAATGAGCTGTCTGAGAGTCTGCGGACGGCTCTGTGGAGGGTACCTGTCACCTTCGAGATACCTTCCTTCATCGATTTGATTGATATCGACGACCCCGATGATTGTTCGTAAAAATCGGGTAACCGAGACGGTAGGGGAGAGTTGTCAAAGGATTTCTCCGAGTCCGAAGAGTCGTAAGAGCTGATAGAAGAGGAGGAAGGGGATGACGTCGGTAAAACTTTACGTTCTCCTGCTGACCGCTCGAGCCGTAGGAACAGATGTTCCCTTTGCTCTGACCTGGACATATCGACTACCACGTACTCGTGCTCATTGCCACTTTCGTTTTTGCATATGTAGGCCTTATCAACACGGAATCCAACAAGTTCTGCCCAGACGGCCTTGCTCTCCATGTTCCATGACCCCAGGAGGGCCATGATGAGTTGGAACCATACGACGATGAACATGGGAGCGTTTCCAACAGGTACTGCCTTGCTGCCGGCCTCTGAGCCAAGAGAAGACATGGGGAGGACGGAGGAGAGGAGATTCCGAAACGGGTTCTTGAAAATGGGAGCCATCGCTTTCGAAATCTCTTTCGATTTATATGGCGGAGGGTCGAACTGTTATGAGTTTGGGGAGATCTAACTTGCCTCGTGTGTTCCTAGCTTGTTTAACCATGTTGTTCTCCACGTTTTATTCTTTCCATTTCACATCAATCGCTCTCATTCTCTGTTTTCCTCTATCGACTTGGTCGATAGTTCAATGTTTCAATAGGTACACAATACGCTGGTCAAGGGAGAATCAAAAGACTGTAGTGCATCCATATCTTGATTCTTGACTGGAGTAGACGGCAACTTTTTACCGCGAGGCACCGTTAGTACAAAGCCAACCCCACACAGCCCATTGTGGGTCCACCGCTCTCCACTGTTCAATTTGACGAAATGAAAGAAACATTCGTTCTCTTTATCACTGAAGATTCTCTACACTGACTTGCAGAAATTACTCGTACTGTACTGCTAGTACTGTCAAGAAGCTGAGATTGAGAACAAGTTCGCGGGAATGCGCTCGCTCGCAAAATTCCGTCGCTAGATCTGATCTCCACATGTTTTTGGAAAAATGTGCTGTCTAGCGGTTGCGCATTGCTCCGGCAGGTAAATGACTCAAAGGCTAATAGGATAATACATCACACCACCATACAACCGACCCCTAACATGCCTACAACAGGTTAATTGTTCGACTAAAATGGCCGAGTAATTCGCGATACGAATGAAAGGACCCACTGACGCCCGCTGTACCTCAATATTTCAATACTGACTGGGACGTCCAATGCAAATGTGTAACCGCAAAGCATCTCGGGTTCAAGTTTCTATGTCTACATACAAAATACCCCGCCCTCTGTGCTAGTATTGAAGTAGGTACTGTCCCAGGATCCGTGACAAGAAGCTCGTCGGGAAATCTTGATAATTGACAGTAACACCAGCCAACGTCAAAGTCGCCAGCAGCAGAAACAGACCAGATGGTGTATCCCCGCCATCTCGAACAAGTCAAGATACTCTGGTTTTGGGTCGCCAAGTTTGAAGTCTCGGTTGAGACAACATCTCGTTATGGGCCTCTGCGTCAAGATCGTTATGGACCATTGTAAATTCTTCCCCACTGACAGGACACTTAAACTTCACAAGCGCAAAACTTCAGTGGGTGAGGCCTGGGATGACTTCGACAACCTACAACATACATACGGTATGCCAAAGTACCGCATATATCAACTGTCAGCGAAAATTCATCACATAGATAGAAAATATCACATATAGCTTGGCTACTCAGAGGTTGTACGACTTTTCTTCGCTACTGCGTTTTCGCTTCGTGTGGTCGTAGGGCGGATGGGATCGGGATACATCGCGAAGCAAAAACATGTACAAACATTGATGCCTCCTGGCTTCTTGCTCATTTAGGCAATTTTGATATCAGAAAATATATGATGACCCTTACTACCCTTGTCCAGGTAGAGACTTAGAGTCAGCACTTTTCCTCCAAACAGGGTAGTTCGGAGCTGTCCACAGTAAACCGACTGGGGGCTGGAGCCTTGAACGAGATGCTAGACGCCCATATGATGGCACAGTCAACTTAGTTGAATCACATTCACATTCAGAGTCACTGCAAGTCACTACTAGTGACTTGCTACGACATTAATATGCCCGGCACTGCACTCCCGGCTTCAGTCCCTCAACGTATACAAAGTAAACCTGCTTTCAACGCATATAATATGCTCTTGGGATTGGAGAAGGCGATCCTGGCGGATATGGGTTCCGCTAAGGAGGATAGGAGTGAAGATCTTATGTATTGCCGCATCGTTGGTCACTTCTTCCACCACGCACCAAGTGACGCGGGGCTTCAGAATCTCATACAAGAAGTTAGCTCAGCTTACGGGGACAGGCAGAAGGTGCTCGACATCGGCAAATTGTTCTATCAATATACTCTTTGCGTTTGTGAGTTCGTCTTGTCGATAGGCTGTTGTTCTTCCCTCTCGGGTTTGACAAAGCCCAGTCAGATCTGCAGAGGACTCGACTCCCAATAATCCTTTTCGACCATCATTTCACAATCTGGCAGACATGACGGAGAGCGTGGTTCAAGAAACAACCTTAAACTACGAGACAGCAAAAAACAAGGTGAGACACCTCTATGTCTCGACATCTTGCACTTGACGTCTTAAAGGCGTTAATACGTGATGGATTTAAATGCGTTGTTACGGGCACGTACGATCTTGACTTTGCCAAGGTGTTTCAAGAACTAGGGCAAGTGGCGGGTGCGAATGCAAGAGGAACCGAATGTGTTCACATTTTTTCCGAGTCTACGAATGTCAACATCAGTAAAGATTCCAAGAAGATCAGTGGTCTTGCATACATTTCAATAATATGGAGTTTTACGTGTGATCCTTTAGGCTGACTCTCCAACCTCTGCTTGGACCGTTCTGTCCCACTTTTCCGGCCGCGATAATCTACTGGACGAACTCAATGGTCGTAACATGCATCGCTTAGAAAATGTCATGACAATGCGTCAAGACGTAAAATACCTGTTTAACAATTTTTCTTTCTGGTTCGAGCCGACAGTACGTAGCATCTATTTATGCATTTACTAGTTGCTAATCCCTTCCATCAGGAGGTCGAAAATCAGTACAGATTGGAAGGGGCGGGGTACGAAGCAGAATCTGGGATTCTTGACAATTTAAATCCCGCTAGACTGGTGACATTCACCACTCCCGACCCAGACAGGTTGCCCGTTCCCTCTCGAGAGTACTTGGCGCTTCATGCTGCCTGCACCAAGGTTGTGCACTTTTCTGGAGCTGGCGAATATGCCGACTCCGTGTTAAGAGAGATGGAAGATACGTCGGTGTTGTCAAGCGATGGGTCTTCTGCTGCGATTCTAGAGCATGCGATCTGGGCTGCTCAGTGCAAGTTTTCTGGGATTCGCGATATAAATGAAAGGACCCACTGACACCTGCTGAGAGATGACTTCTTGCTCAATCTTATCCTTCGCATAACATCATTATCGTGCTGTTGTACAATAATTCCGTGAGGAGCGAGATTTGTATGCGCACCTCTAGCTTTCACAATTGTAGATTGGGGTGTCCGCGTGGCTCATGGGAGGGATAGGCTGGCAGTCAGATTGGACGCGTTGTAGTCTTGTAGGTGGATCTGCGTATTTAACGAGACACTTGATCCGGTGGGTGAAGACAAGGCCCCATGCAACAAGTACATTGATGGAACAGCTGTTCCGCAACCAACCTTTCAACCAAGATTTTGTCAGAGGGATAGTCCTAGCCATAGTAGGACACGAACCACCAATATCCGTTTGCCCATGAGAGACTTCGATAGTCCGTTGCTTCCAAATAGTCCACCAGATCCAGACAGCATTCCCATGTCTTGAGACCTCCCTCGTACACACCCGGGACCAAATCCGACGGCGCATCAAAGAATTGGAGCTTGTTGCTCTCGTCGAGACCATCCGATATCAGCTGAAAACGCGCATCAAAGAGGTCTCTACGCGCGAGGACAAGAGGGTCTGTGTCAGAGGAAAGGGAGATTGATAGCGGTGAATAAGATATTGCTTCTGGTAGGGCATCCGGAGTGAACACAGGGAAGTGGCAGTCAAGAAGATACGCACCAGTATGGATTGAAGCTGGTACGGGCTTGTTGTCTGAGATGTGGATGGAGAGACTGCCAAGGTCAAGCTCGTCGTCGAATTTGAGTGACGACATAAGTAGTACCAGCTCGTTGACGACGGAAATGGGAGCAATGGCGGGAGCACGGAGGGGAGTTTGAGACTGGGTATAATCCCGGCAACGGTCGTCGCCAGGTGGACGGATGAAGTGCTGGCTGGAGGTGGCAACGTTTTTCGTGGATAAAGGCGGTGTGGAACGGAAACCAGGTCAGGATGGAATGGAGGCCGAGATTGGGCATGGAGAGGCGACGGTTAAGGATGTAGGGTGTGAGTGGTGCGGTGGTCACCGAGATTGGTGAACATCTCCTTTGCCAAGTCCTACTTTTACAAACTACCCGCACTTGTCTACCAGAGTTTCGACGACCGAAACAGAAATCCCCGCTCTTATCGTTTCGAGAATTGGTACCTTTTTGCCACTTGCATCCTCCTCGAACTTGAATCTGTACCTGGGTTTATATGTCCTCTTGTACCGATCCAAAACCTCCTCCATCCTGCTCTTTGATTCTAGTAATGGCAATATCTTCCTTCTTTGGCTTGGCATCTCCAAAAATAGATACCGTATCAAGTAGCTCACGTCCACGGATGGCCCGTATAAGCACGATGCGCGATCCACATTTTCTTCCAACCATCGCCATTGCGCGAGAAGTGCATCCAGGTACCTTGAGATCGTAGGAATGTACACCTTGGATTGCGAACCACGGCTGGCCGATTGAGAACGAGTATTAGGCAGGAAGCGACCGCTGGGCATAGTCAGCAACGGTGGCTTGTGTGCAGAAATCTCGGGTCCGGGGTGTAAATGTGATTCGAGTAGAACAGGACTGAGCACCTCGCAACACGGGGCCTCAATTAAGAAAGGCCCATTACCGATGCGTCCATCAGCAGGGGGGTCGACTAAGAGGCGGAAAGCTTCTTCACTCCATACTTTGATGGAGAAGGTGCCATCCGTTCGGTTGAAGACGCGAGGTGGTGGTTGTAAATAATCCTCCCCAAAAGTATAGACAAGAGGAGCTTCTTCCCAGTTTCCGGTGCGCGGTATGTCTTCAGCAATGGCAGCAATTTGACTGTTGCGGATCAGGAGATCAAAGTTCTGGATTTCCATCAGGCTAGCATAGCCTACGATATTTAAGGAGGTTGACACTCACAGAGCTCGGCAAAACATCTGCACCCATCCACAGTAAAGCAGAACGGCCTAACACGATGCACGGGTGCTGGTGTAAGTCCAAGACGTCAAAGACATCGTCGAGATAGCCATGGTCTGCCATAAAAAGAGGCGTATTTAGAGCTCGCTATGAAACCACTACTAGACATCGGGAAACAATAACATGGACAAACATTGATGCATTGACGAGTCCTGCTCTTGCCTATATGGTATCAGGGACGTCGGAGTTATTTAACATCGATGTATGACGCCAATGAATTGTTCGGTTCGACAAGTCTCGTACATAGTGATCCTCATCCGATTCCTCATCAGCACCATTCAACGACTATCTTAGTAACTAACAATATGCTACCAATAGCAAGTCGCTTCCACAGTTAAACTTGTCCTTCGGCCTTCCTTTTCAGATGCTCACACTCCTCGGGCTTTGCAAGCACAAAATCATGCTTCAGGTAAACATGAGGTTTAGCTTCCTTGAATCCTCTCGAAAGCGTTAGGTTTGTATCGGTGACGGTTTCAGGATCCTACCCCGAACCTCAGTGAGGTGCAGGTGACAAAGAAAAACGAAAGACGGACAATGATCAGTGAAGTCCGCACGCCAAAGACTGCATCACTTGTGAGGTACACGTCCCCTTTCCAGTATAATGCCGTAGCCACGGTTTCATGTCCCGGTGCCTGTGGGTGGAAGGGAAATGAATGGAAAATATCGTCACGTCAATGACTTGTCCTGCCTACTTCTACGCGGAAATGCAGGTGCGCCGGCCGGTATGGATGCCTTCCTAGCTTCCCGAGAAGTTTCCCTACTGGACCGTCGTTTGGAATCGGGTAGGAAACCGGCCTGTTACATGCATGGTCGACGCAGTGGGTTGATCAGACAAGTAACACTCACACAACACCTCTGAATGAGAACGATCCATCCTCTGCGGAGTACAGCCGACCTCTGCAATCAGGCTCCGTTCGCCCCTCATACTAACCGAGACCGTAAGTCGACGTTAGCAAATGATGGCATAATAATTTTTGATACGCACCTGAGTGTCGTAAAGACCAGCGCTGTCTGTTTCCCATGTGTCAATGACAGCGCCGGGTATCGGGTTACCATCGAGGTCGAGCACACGACCCTCTACGAAGAGGTAGTCGCCTTTACCTTCAGACGCGATCGAGTCTCCAGATTGGACTTGGCGCACTTCTATGTCAGTAAAGTGTTGAAGTGCAGAGGTCACGAAGCAAATACCATCGTGCGCGTCCTCGGTGTAAAATGGTCCGAGGATTGTCGACTCGGTTGCCTCGGACGGCCGTACATTATTGATGCTGTCCAACAACGCGGATACGCCAAGGACGTCGGATAGGAGAATGTATTCTGGTACCCCGAGTCAACAATTAACGCAAGGCATGAG
Organism: Amanita muscaria Koide BX008; assembly: GCA_000827485.1. Lineage (NCBI taxonomy): Eukaryota > Fungi > Basidiomycota > Agaricomycetes > Agaricales > Amanitaceae > Amanita > Amanita muscaria. The sequence goes on along the minus strand of KN818242.1, from coordinate 275,894 downwards.
ATGTGTGAAGCGGTACCTTGTCGAATATCGGAACATATTTGGCCAGTCTCAGTCAAAAATTGTATGGTACTCCTGCATGCGTTGTCAATAACCGGGAAGAAACTTGACTTCTGCGCAATAATTAGCCTTACGCCCATTCTTCCCTTGTCACAGAGGTTTCTCGCACGAACGCATGCAAGTGGTTGATCTTTTGACGATTAGATAAGTGAAAATATTGATCAATGATAAGACTTACCAGATTCTTGAACACGAATCTCGTTCTTTCATCGGGGCCTGGATGTCCCGTTCAATCTCTTGCGCACACACTAGATCCAGCCCATTCCACTCACAGTTTGAATTGATGGCGTGGACGTTGTCAGTGATCGAGTCGGCGGACATGTCGACGATCTTCGGCAGGTTGCTGAGGTCGACACCATGTTGTGTGACGAAACTGGGTGTCTTGTCCAAGTTTCCGCTTTGCTCTGTCATTGGGAGTTATCTAATTGTCTCTGCGGATCCTCGGGTGTATTGGGCAGTGCGGGGATGCTTCTGTGAGAGATGTGCCATTTTTATAACGAGTCTAGGTTTGGAGACCGGTACGATTTAGGAAGTTGTTCCGAACTCAGCTACATCATTGATTTTAACCCGTGGTTTGTTTCGATCAGCCGTCTCCGAGTCGCACTGCTTACAAACAAGAAGGTTGACGACGCGAGAAACACCCTTTGCAAGCAGGTTTGTGGTACGTGTCGTAGGCACTCAAGTCGGCTCGACATGGGCCAAGGTTTAGGACGAAAGATTCGATGCTGGGTATTTTGATTCGGTGGAAAGTGGCCAACTGAAGACATTTGATTTGTCCGAGGTCTTTGCGTCTTTCCCATGCATAAGAAGCAAGCGTCGGAGGGCTGTGCGTGCTCTTTTTCGTCCTGTCTTGTCCTCTTTCCAACTCACGCACTATGCTTCATCCCAACGCTTCTCAAACTGTCGACTTGAATTCAAATCAGTGTCAATCCGAAGACGAACGTCGTATGCGGTCAAGGGAGGAAGCGGCCTCTTCTGCTCTTCGTATCGAGCAGCAGGCTGCCCATTCTCTCACCGGTAATCCTCCCCATGCCCAAACTTCACTACCTCTTCCCACGAGCGTGTTCACTCTCGAGATTAAAGAGCAAGCCGTCGCTCCAACGTTGCAAGAGATGTGCGGCACCTCTCACTCGGAAATCCCGCCTTCTCAGTCTAACACTTTCCAGCGGAGGTGTTATAGAGGAACCGATGATCAAGACCGCACTACTTACGAGACTTCCATCCCTCCCGATACTGCGCAAAACATGACTTCAACGCTGCAAGGAGCCCACAACTTCACTGTTAGAGACCACGCTCGGATCACGAACGTTGGAACGATAAGCAATGTGAATCACTACGGTCAACTATTCGGTGCGCCCATCTCCTGCAGTTCATTGGTTGATATACTAATCTCGCTTCAGGTCTTGATATCATGGAAGGATTTATGGAGAAATACGTGTCGCTCAATGCCGTTCATGATTCTCCTGTCCAGGATCCTGACCGTCAATGCCATCCCGAAACACGCCGAAACGTGTTGAAGCAAATACATGATTGGATTGACAATCCAGACCAGGACGAGAGCATATTCTGGCTACGTGGACCCGCTGGCTTCGGGAAATCGGCAATAGCTCAAACGATCGCACATTCATATAGTCGACGACAGGTGGTAGCTGCTACCTTCTTCTTCTACAAGTCGGACCCCAGTCGCAATGACGGGAATAGACTCTTCACGACGATAGCTTGGCAATTGGCGCTCTTGATCCCCGCTATCAGAACCCATATCATCAATTCTCTAAAAGAACGCCCAGACCTTCCAAGGAAGGATATTGAAACGCAGTTTCAAGAGCTTATTGTTAAACCCTTTCGGGCTCTGACCTCTGCATCCTCTCAAACGCAGTTGTCCTCTCTCGTTATCATCATTGATGGCGTCGACGAGTGCGTCGACGAAAAGCTTCAGCGGAGGTTCCTGAAGGTCATTGGAAACGCAGTCAATGACCCCGATTTTCCGCTACGGTTCCTTATTTGTAGCAGGCCTGAAGTGCACATTGAAGAAGCTATTGATCGCTTCGAATGTGCACCTATCCGCCTGGATTTAGCTAAACTCGATGAAGCTTATGATGACATTGAGATATACCTCGAGGCGGAGTTCTCACGGATCGCATTGGAGCAGGACCTTGATCCGACATGGCCAGGCGACGACATAATTGAACATTTCGTAAACAAATCATCGGGGCATTTCATATATGCGTCTACCCTTATAAAAATCATCGGTGACAAGCACAGTTCGGCAACTACGCAATTGGACTTAGTCCTGGGATTGAAGCCCCATGGTGAAAAGTCACCGTTCGCAGAACTTGATTGTTTATACATGGAAGTCCTTCAACGGCAACCAGACTGGCATTTCTTAAACGATGTTCTCTCCATATTGATTGGAGGTTACCTCTTTGCGTTCAACCGATGCAATGAGACCTATGAATACGCGATATATATGAACATACCTGAGCAGGAGTTGTGTAGGAAGTTGTCTGGGATGCGTTCTCTACTACATTTGGATCCTCACGTTGACATTTACCATCTATCGTTCTTGGATTTTCTGCATGACTCTTCACGCTCCGGCCAGTATTATATCGACCAACATGCTGCACAAAGGCGATACTTGGATTTAATTGTGGCTTCAATCGTTCGATATGTTCCTATAGCATTTGAACAGCCCGATTGGTGCGTTTATTCCGTCAAACTACGTATGAACTACGTATAACATCAACTTCTTCTGCCAGCCACGAACCCCATTTTGATCTTTATATCTCTCTAGAAAAGTCTCATCTGCCTGTGGAAGAATTACAAACGGCATTCCAGCCTTTGGTACATATTCAAGACAAATTACTTACCGTTAAACAATCTTCTTTCGAGCGATGCGACCAGTGCGATATCATATACACTATCTGGAACCTCCTGTTGTATCTCAAGTGTCACCAGGAGACGTCGAAACATGATGCTGCCCACTCCGCTCAAGTGGTGGAGCAAGGTCAATCTGAACATGCAGGACCGTTTGGCCCCCTGACGCAATTTTTTGCAAACGAAGTAGAACAGATCGTGGTTAAAAAGTCGGATTTAGACGTATGTCTCTCTTCAGTGCTTGTTCATCTCCGAGAGACGAAGGTGCGCAGAAGAAAATGTTAATATGGAATCATACTGAAGCAGAACCTTAGTTAGAATTCCCCCCCAGCGTGATGATAATTGATCTCATGTGTTCCCTACTCAGCTTCGATTATGTTGAGACCGCCAATAGAGTACGGTCTATCTCAGACGGGCAAGTTTTGGTGGACGCTATTGATTATGTAAGTAATTTAAAGACCTGCATGGCCTTATCGTTGAGTGCCTTGGCCGCCGCAGATGATCAACAACGAAGACTTCCTCAGGCGGTATGGTACAGCCACAGCGCGCAAAGCGGCGCATTTGGCATTGAAGCTCTACGTCAGGGTCCCAGTTCTTCCGCGTTCTCTCTTTTATCTCCGTGATTTATCTCAGTGTTGTATTTTGCATAGGTATTTCTTTGCGGTGAGTGAGCACGTTTTCATCCGTGTTACAGCGTGTAACAATTTCCATACTCAAGTACGCGTTTATGCCGATGTTCATGGCGAGAATCCTGGACTCCAATTACGTTCTTAGGGTATCATGTATTTCCGAAGAAGATGAAGGACTACTGATTGTCTGTGACAATACTTATAAGCCTATCGGAGAATGGAGGCGATCTAACCCGGGTTTGGTTATGATGTTGCAAGTTGTAAGTCTGTTGACTATCAGTCGAAGGATTGCTGTTGTAACGGCTGCAGATGCTCAAGGTAGCAGAAGCTATCCAGTATCTTAACTCGATGGGTATTTTGCTTCACAATGATTTTGACCTGGTGTGTACAGCATCTTTTCGTGATAGGTATATGACCGACCTTGCCAGGATGATATATATTTGGACTCGGAGTGCCATGTCAAGATCGTTCCTTTAACTTCGGGAGCGCCGGGGCCCTACGAAGACGAAATGCCGGATGAAGAGAATGTACTTCTTTTGGGGATAGCATTTTACGAGGTATGGCCATACCATACTTGTCCATTTCGGCTTTTTGTTAGACGTTGATAGCTTTACTTCGACGTCGACTTATGTCGGGATGACATAATCGAGTGCCTTGAACGTCCATCCGAACCGGAAATTAGCGAGGAGCTGTGGCAGGTCATCAAGCAGTGTTGCGCCGCGGATCCAGATAACAGACCGACTATAGACGAAGTCGTGGAGGGAATGGAGTCTTTGGAAATAGCAGAGTGGTTGACAACAAGTGGTTGTAACACGAGTGCTGACTGAACCGCTTCCGCTCCAGCTTTACCCTGGACTCTCCCTCGCTGGCATCCAAGTTCACCCAGCTATGACAGCTGTTCTTCATGATCCCGTACTCGCTCGCCACTGCCTGCTGCCCGTGATGGAGGTGGATATTCGCCAGTACTGCGTTGGTCGCCTATGGCTATGGCTCATCCGTCGACAAGAGACTCGCGGTTCCGTGTGAACAACGCACGGCCAAGGAACATATTTCTGTTTTGTTGCGTCATGCATCCGAAATTCTCAATATCATAGGTGCTGAAGGAGACAAGGAAGAGAGGCAAAACTCTTTTGGATCAATGACATTTTCACAGTGTTCACTAGACAAAGTTCAAGTTATATAGTTCCTTCTGTTTACGCATCGGACTGTAATCAGAGTGCCCAGTGCCCACACCCACAATAAACAATTCTTTGATCCTGTGCCCTCACTCGTCGCAGCAGCTATGAACCACAGCCTGTCCAAAGTGAGGGCGGACAAATTTTAATTTTAGTACAAGTGATTGTAACACGTGCGCACCCTCGGACAAGTTTTCCCACCATCAGTGTTGGTTGTCCGCCTTATTTTTGGGCTTGCACCAACCGAATTTCTCTCGTTGACCATTTCAACCGCGAACCCAAAAACGTTCATATCGAGTATCAGCACCGCACGGCGGATTGTTTTTCTGCTGCTTACGACACTCCCAGGCTCAATATAAGAATCCTCGACAGCCCACTGCAGTTGATCCAATACTCCACAGCTGCAATGGCTCCCTAGCGACAGGGTCGGCGTTTCAATAGTCCCCGGCTGGGACTTCGGAAAAAATCGATAGAACCACTTTACTCCCACTTTGCATGGCTGCGCTCAAAAGGATCGGATTTATGTGCACAAATAGAACTTACCAGTTTTGGTAGCAAGCTTAAATTCCAAAGTGCGGTTCTATCGATTTTTCCTTGGCCTTAAAACCGTTCCACAAACCGCCACGAGCTATCAACTTGACCGACAATGACTTCAGTTGCCAAGTACAGCGCAAGGTCTATGAGTGTTGGGGTATGCTTCAAGTGTTTCATTCTTGTTCAGTTCAACATTGTTGACACGATCTTCTCTTTATCCAGTTTGCATGGCCATCAGAGGTAACTGGCCTTGAGCGCGTCGTGCTCTCCGCCCAAGGAGACCTACAACGGAATTTAAGGTTAGAGCATTCAACGATTCACAAGTGACGCGCTATCTAACATACTTTAACCAGCGCCTTCTTTGCTCGGCCCATCACTGTTTCCCTACTCTCTTCACGTGCATACACGCAAGGACGGTCTGACGACAAGTTGGTCCCTCTCTCGATGCCGATTTCGACTGCAGTTGCTTCTGCGTCGCCGACTACACCCGTCATCCAGCAACGCAAAGTGAACCTCATGTGTGCAGGAAAAGTGGTCTGCACAGCGACGTCTACAGTTCGCATTGCCTCACCTGAATGCGCCACTCTCGTTCTAGAAGAGAAATACGCGATTGGTCAAGTCTTTCTTCGTCTGGCAAAGTCACCCGCGTTTGAACTCGTGACTGTCGGAATGGGCCCGAGTCGCGAAGTTGGCCTGGACGCCAAAATGTCTGCTGATCACGGCCATCATGAAGGAAAACAGCTGTGGCGTAAATATCGACTCACCATTCCGGAGTTTGAATGTGATATTTTGGAAGTTTTTCCTTCCAGAGAAATGTTCACGCGTTGTGAAGAGTGGCTATTGGACTCCTCCGTGCATAACAGGACATTTAGCAAGTTACGCTTGGGTCTTAATCCTAAGGTCAAGTGGATTCTTTATTCGTTATATGCTTTGGTACTTTTGACAGTGGGAGTTTGGGAGTTTTGGAAGATCTACACGAAGTTACAGGATACCGATACCTAGTTTACTTTCTCAATATCTCTCAACTTGTATCCCTTTTAGATACCACAAAACAATGATTTAGTAATATCCACTCGGCGTTTCTTGAATCATGTGTGAATATAGTATCCCTTCTCGGATGGGAATATAGCACGGTCGAATGCGGGGAGAACATTCAAAACCGTGGGTCCTTTGCAAATGAAATGGAGATAAGTCTGGGAAGCTCCTTATCGATCGCTGTGAATGGGTAACTCGAGAAGCGAGCAACTCCTGCTTGCCGCCGCCTCCCTCAAAGCAGGACGACAATCTGCAACTCGTTTCAAGTTACTTTCCGTTTTTCAAGCATCAGAATCTAGCATCAGAACGGTTTCCGGAGACTATGTTTCGCAATAGCATAAATTTCAACGTTCAACCCAGATCAAGGAAGGCACATGGTTCCGCATTTTCCCGATCATATGATAGATTTCGACCTTGGAAGTGCGCCACGCGGAGGAAATGACTGTTTGATAATCTGGTTTAATGAGCCCGACAGCAACCGGAATGAGCATTACGCAACAAATGATCTATTTGTGAGCGACAGGGGTTAGCACTGGTTCGGCCCTGTACCACCAATAGGCGCCGGGGGACTTGTCTCTTGCTTGCATATCTTGTATCTTACGAAGGTAGCCTGACTTGAGGGACTTCAAGTTCGTAGCAAGATTCAAATTCATGCAACCTCAGAATGTCGATCATTACTCTGGCTTCCTTATTGGATGCGAGAACAAATGTATTAAGCAGCAGCGCAGAGGAGTAGGACGAGAAGACAACAGCTTGTTATTATTATACACTGGCTATATATAATACATACATTTCCTTAATTTCTCGAATTATTTACAACTTTCGGTGTGATCTCTGCAACTCGTTAGTCATAAATAACGCTCCTTTCCTCTTGCGGAACCGGATCTTTGCGGTCATATCTGGCCCACTGTGAATCCAAAACTGCCAGTTTCTAGGATGCCCATCCTCCATCTCGATGTCATAGTTAAGGAGAACATAAGCAAGCATAAGCTTCATTTCAGCTATCACGAAGAACCGACCAGCGCTACATCAACCATTCAGTAGTTTCATTATTGAGACTATTGCAGGCGAGTGTACTTACCAAGCATGACGCCCATTTCCAAAGAGGACATAATCTAATCCGAGAGAAGCAAGTTGATTCTTGGTATCTTCGCTGTCTTGCACGCGCATCTTTTCAAACCTGAAGCCATCGAAAATTTCTGGGTTAGCGTAAATGACCTGATGCGAGTATTCGTATTCTCAGAAGGGGGCCACCTGTCAGATAAGAAGTACTTGCCGCGTCGGTGTGAATCGCATTATATGGAACACTGATAATACAACCGGCAGGGATCGTCGTACCGTCCGAAAAGGTGAAGTCTTTCAGTGCTTTACGTCGCATAGTAACTGCACAGTAATCAATAAGAAGAAAGACACATTACTTGTCTTATTACTTACGTGGAGTGAGCTCATGCACTCGCATACATTCTTTGATAAAGCTGTCAGCTTTCCACAGCTTGTTGATAGTGTCCTTTGACAATCCCTCTCCGGCTATTAGTGCCTCTATTTCGTCGCGTAAAGGTTGAATGTATTCTGGGCGCGTCGCTAATTCGTACATCACATAAGTAGTACACTTCTTGAATGTCAGCACCGTTCTTGATACGAGACACAAGGGTATATCTACCACTGTTGTTGTGTGGAGAGCTGCGAAGTTCATAATGAGTACAGACGTGACGATTTCTTGAATACTTCTTTGCTGGCCCTTCGCAATATGAAGCATCCAACTAATGACATCATTCTTGGCAAGACGACTCAGTGACGCTAACCAAAATGGACAAAACCACCAACAGGTTTACCGGACCAGTCATCTCCATACTGGGCTTCCTGTTCCTGTCGTTCTCGGATCAATGATTCAAGATGTTTAGTTGCACGCTGAATGCCCCTTGGTATGGCCCTCAAAAATGGGGCCACGATTCTAGAAAGCGCGAATGATTGGTTCCTGCGTTTGTAGAAGTAGAAGCATGGAAGCACGCACGGTCTTAAGACATCTGGAGTGAAATTTAATACAATCGTTCCTGTAATGATGTCCAGGGTGAACTTCTGGTTTAATTGGATCCAGTCTGGATCGCGACCTAGCATACCAATGGTTGTAAATAGGTCGTAAAGCGGGGTGAAATGAGGATACGCACACAAGGGCAAGCCAACAAGCATCCTGTTGCTTGTCCTGCAGACAACGTTCATTATTGTTGTATATGCTGTGACTTTCGTCCACTCTGCAAACCGATCAACTGAGAAATAAATACCCGTGGCGGCAAATTACCATCTCCTTTGACGGGTATATACTCCTCAAATGCTGCTGAGATTTCGGCTTGAATGTCAAGAAACTTCGCTCCAATGTTTCTTGTAAGTGGTCCCTTGATGACTTCCGCATTAAACGGGTCATCGAATTGTTCGGGGCCAATAGTGAGATCGGTGAGAAGAACCTTGTTGTAATGACAGTCAGCTAACATTCTAATACTTGAGTAAAAGGCCACCTCTCGGATCGCAGCTGTCGTTGAGAGAGCATTATCTGGAGCACGGCGAATCTCGTCGACGAGCGGACCGCCAGAAGCGACAATGATCCATGATGTCAAAGTAGGTATCTTAAAGAAGGATCCACGATACTAAGATTATTTCAAGCCAACTAGAATCATTAAGGCTGCGGAATTTCCTGACTTTGTTATATCCTTCCTGCAGCATTTCTCGTCCATGAAGCAAGAAGCGCACAGCTCCGATGTAGGAAGCGAGTATACCAGAAGGGCCAACGGTAGGTATCGACCTCAGCTGGAAAATTAGACCCATAACTCTTTGCACAGCGGAACAAGGACTCCTCCCATACCTTTCGATTGTAAGCGTAAGTTTTCCTGATAGATGGAACATAGAAGAGTGAGATGACAATAAGGAGTACCGCAAATGTGTGATATTCCATAGTCGCCCAAACGCGACTTCAACTTCATTGAATGGCTTTTATGTGTGTCCAGCTTCGGAATCTATCTGCCATGCAATAACTGGAGATAAGCAAGTTACAATGGCATGGTGTTTCGTTCACGAAACCGTTTGGTCCATGAGCACATGGACAGCAAGCGATGAGAATTTCAATTGCTGCCGACTTTGGGCGTTTGCCGAGTGGCGCATGAAATCCTCCTATCTTGTCGGTAAAACGGTATACACCTTGGGAGCAGATGAATCTGTCACTCGATAGAGAAAATGGGAGGCAATAGGAACTTGAAGCGCCGCGGGATCTCTTCGGAATATCTAAACGGAGGATTACTTTACAGGAGGTGGTACCCGTGTTTTTTTCGTAATTACTAACCGTGCTAAACTGATTCAAGTATGGTTCATAGCACTCTACCCGTTGGCGATTGTGCGGGAATTTGGTTTCTAGTTGGAAGGGGCGAAAACACGTTGAAGCCGTCGATGGGTAAATTGTAATACTTATCCCTGTTTTGACCCAACTGCCTTCACGCACAGCCAAAGTTTCACCTTGAATGACACTTGCATTCTCATTAGCTGTTCCATCAACTTGGGATGCCTGACGATAATTATTGATCAAGTCATCACTATCGAGTGATTACCTGAGTGGCATTAAGACGGCAGGTATCTTGTCATTACCAAGTCAGCTGTGAATATTCATATTAGGAACTGTATGAAGTGTCTTGAATATAAATACATACAAGAACAACGCCAATCATCTTCTAGATATCCAGTACCTAAAAGTCATATATACCACACATCCAGCGACGCAAATGAGAAGAGCGATAGTTTTCGAGCTGATGACCGATGTCTCATGCTCTACCTAAATACAACATAATGGGTCAATATTTCAGGCAAGCGTGTCGTGTAAAACTGGCACGCACCACAGAAGTAAAAGGCGACAAGATGGGTATCGTAAAATGCGCTGGTGTCGACCACCGACCTCGTTTGGGATCACGATGGTGATGCCAACTATACAAGTTTGTTTGGTATATGACAACGATGAGGAGAGCAGCGACGATGGTGATGAGTATGTACTGTACATTCTATCAGTCAGCACGGACTCAACGGATTGACACAAAGTTGCGTGGACCAAGCGTACAATTAATCGTTCGAGACTTGCATGCCGTTCATGATGTTGTGTAGAAAGAGCAGCCAACTCCTTCTACGTATCTCCGTTGACGCAAAGAGGGTAAAGAACACACATAAAACTCAGTTTACGAGCCGTTCGAAACCTTGTCCATGTAACTCACCTCCCGTTTCTCACTCTGCACCTCCACCTCACTTCTCATATCCCGATAATGTACCTCCCGAATTCTAAGCACCGTCTCCGCCTGAAGCGCTCTTGCAGCCCAATATTGGCCGCGTTTTTGGTCATCGGCACTCAGCTCTGGTTCGTGTTGAGAGAAATCTCCAGCAACCCCGGCATAATGAGCTACTGCTACGTTGCCCCTGCCGGTGTTGGAACGCAGCTGCAGTGCGTGTGCACTGGAAATTGAGTTTGACGTCGATACCGCAGGGCCTCTTTCAGCTGGACTGTTGTTTTGATGTAAAGGATCGTCAGATTCGGCGTAAGTCATTGCTCGGCTCTTCTTCTTTAGTTTGGCCACCATGGCGTACACAGTCTGTTTGAGAACGTGTAGAACACTCATGTGCATCGGATCTATCTTTAGAATTTGAGAACAAGGTCTACAACATTGGATTCCCGTTTAGCTCAGTTGGTAGAGCGCGTCACTAGTAATGACGAGGTCAGTCGTTCAAATCGGCTAATGGGAATTATTTATTTTTTTGTTTTCTATTCCACACCGATCGCGAGTAAGATTTTTATTTTGGGAAGTCAATACTCCTTGAATCTCCAATCTAACAGCAAGCCTCTGCCGTGCATAACTACTGTATATAGGATACTTCTTCCATAACTAGCTTCTCCCTATACAGAGCTTTGACACTGACTCGCAATGCGAATCCCGGCCTTTTCTTTTTTCTCCTAGAATACTTCCTACGACCTTCTTAGCTACAATGTCGCGTGATATACACTTCCACAGTTCGCATCGTTATAGAGGTAAAAAAAATTGTGACAGGTGTGTGGCAGTGCCTAACAAGAACACGCCGCGCGTCATAGCATTTGTGCTATTGTTGTTACCGCTGTCATCACTCTAACCGCAATGCTTCGACGTATTTTCAAAGATAAAGGAAAAAAGAAGAACAAAAACTCTAGCACTCTGGTTCCAACTACGGCATGTACAGATCTTGTAGCTGGGCATTTTAGCTGATTTTCTTCAAGGTGCCTGGGCTTGGGGGGGCCGTCAATGATGCACACGAGCGTGTCAACCTACCGATGGTAACCTTGGAGTCGTTTCGTTAAATAAACGGTTCTCACATTCGATATTAGGTCAAAGATTCCGCGCATGATCAAGAGCAATTCGAATCGACGAGCCTGGGACGCTTGCCCGCAGCAGAAGAAAATTTACACGGCGCTGGCTTCATGAACACTTCAAAGGCCGGTTTGAAACTCACATTAAACATGATGGAAGGCTTATTTGTGTTGTAGGATACAACTCAACTCCCTGTACTTCAGGCTGACAGTGATGCTCGCGCGGGTTCCTTATCCACAATGGTATTTGGTTGAATTATCATCCTTTCTCCGCTCTCATGCTCGGTCAACAGGACAAGGGTGATTCGGCGAAGAATGCGTATGGACAAGGCATTGCAAGTAGAGATGAAGACCAGATCGCAGCGGGAGTGGCTACAGGTCCTGTTCAGGTGCTTGGCGTCTTGAATAAGATCTCGCTTCATAGAATAATGAATCTCAAATAACAGGCTGCATATAACAACGCCCAAATGTTCCAGAACGCTACAAATGTCAAGATCGAAAATAGCACATTCTACAGCGCAGGAGGAGATCTCCATGTTACGAACAATTTCAGCGGTGAGGATGATCTGTGATATTTGCTAGAGGTCCTGACCTCATCCGCTATCGTCAGACGCTTTACTCACTCGAATTCCCTATGCCGACGGTGCTGGCATCGACTCGACAAAGGCCTGTTTGGAAGGCACGAGGATCGAGATCTTGGATGAAATCAAGGGTTGGGTCACCACCACCGACGCAAATACTCCGCAGGTTCTCTGGCTTTCAGGGCCCGCTGGTACGGGCAAATCCGCTATCGCTCACAGCGTTGCTCGGTGGTGGATGGAAGAAAATGGGGGCATCGGGTCTTGCTTTTGCTTTAACCGACAGGCTACCACACGTCACGAAAGACTCTTCCCCACCATTGCGCTTGATCTAGCTGCTCGCATCCCATCTTTGAAAGATTCTTTGAACAAACTCACCACTAGCCAGCCGGCACTCGCTACCACTGCGGACGTGACCCAACAGTGGCGAAAGTTCCTTCAGGAGCCTCTTACCAATGTCCCTGGAGGCATAGCTGAACCCGTGGTGATTGTCATTGATGCTCTTGATGAGAGCGGCGGACCACTGTCGCGTAGCTATATCCTTTCGATTCTCGCTAGCGACGCTCCTAAACTACCGTCAAACTTCCGCATTCTTTTCACTTCTCGACCTCTTCTCGATATTGGCGAAGTGTTTCACAACGCAAGCGGTGTCAGACTCGAGTCCATGGACAAGCTATCTCAGTCGTCAACAACACACGACATCGAGTTTTACAGCTCATGGCGACTAAAAGGAGTTGAAGGCTTTGGCAATCTAGACTTCAGTCAGCTCGCGGGGAAGTCAGACGGTTTATTTGAATGGGCGCGCCTCGCGTGCGAATACATCAAATATGCACAAGGGCTCCTTACGAAAAGAGAGCGTTTTGAAGAACTTATGCACGCTGAAGAGGGCAAGGAGCTTCTCGATACCATGTACATGATCATTCTGCGAAGCATCTTGGGAGACCGCCCACGCGACTCTACAATCAGTCGGTTCCGCTCTGTTTTACGGATCGTACTGTCTACGCTAGAGCCTCTTCCGATGGATTCTTTGAACCTTTTGCACAGTGCTGCTGTACGGCAGTCGCAGGATCGTGCTCGTTACAATGTGGGGGCCATTCTTCACCCGTTAGCATCTCTGCTCAGTGGAGTCTCGGATCAGTCTATGCCTATCCGCCCACTCCATTCGACTTTCCACGAGTTCCTCACTACCCGTGCCCGGAGCGGGCCTTTTTTTGTTGATGTGGAAGATGTTAACCGAGATCTAGCTCATGCATGCCTTCAGGTGATGCAGCAGCATTTATGTTTTAACATTTGCAAGTTGGAGAGTTCATATGTACGGAATTCAGAGATTGCAGATCTGGGAGAAAGGATCAAGGGTTGTATCAAGCCATACTTGGCATATTCATGTCGATTCTGGACTGAGCATGTCAAGGTGATACCATTGGAGGTTGAGTTAGCAGAGGGAATCAAAGGGATTCTGTTGAATGAGAAAATGCTATTTTGGTTGGAAGTTCTTGCATTACTAAAGTTGATGGGTATGGTTCCTAGCATGTTGAGCATTGTTGCAAGTTGGCTTCAGGTGAGTAAAGTGACTGTTGGAGTCAATTTTGAGGTGTAATGGACATCTGACAGAAGAAGGATTATGAAGAAGTATCAGCTGCAGCCAGAGATGGGATAAGATTTGCCAGAGTGATTGGAGGTGTGATATCTGAGAGTACTCCACATTTATATGTTTCAGGGTTGGCCTTTTTGCCTAAGAACAGCATGCTTAGCAGGCATGTGAAAGCAAAATTTCCAAAAATTCCAAGAATTGTGTTTGGGGGTGCAATAGATTGGCCGTCTCTGCAGTTATCAATACGAGGACACACTGACTCTGTCACTTCCATTGTGTTTTCACCTGATGGAAAGAGGATTGCATCAGGTTCAGAGGATAAAACTATTTGTATCTGGGATGCAGAGACTGGATTGCAGGTGGGCAATCCTCTGCAAGGACATGCTGACAAGGTCACATCAGTTGCATTTTCACCTGATGGAAAGAGGATTGCATCAGGTTCTTTAGATAAAACTATCCGTATCTGGGATGCTGAGACAGGATTGCAGAGGGGCAATCCTCTCAAAGGACACACTGGCTTTGTCACATCAGTTGCATTTTCACCTGATGGAATCAGGATTGCATCAGGTTCACAGGATAAAACTATCTCTATCTGGGATGCAGAGGCTGGATTGCAGATGGGCAACCCTCTCAAAGGACACACTCACTGGGTCAGAGCAGTTGCATTTTCCCCTGATGGAAAGAGGATTGCATCAGGTTCTTATGGTAACACTGTCTATATCTGGAACACACAGACTGGATTGCAGGTGGGCAATCCTCTAAAAGGACACACTAGAGGTGTTAGTTCAGTTGCCTTTTCACCTGATGGAAAGAGGATTGCATCAGGTTCTGATGATGAAACTATCTATATCTGGGATGCTGAGACTGGATTGCAGGTGGGCAATCCTCTCAAGGGACACACTCGTTGGGTCAGATCAGTTGCATTCTCACCTGATGGAAAGATCATTGCATCAGGTTCTTACGATCAAACTATCTATATCTGGGATGCAGAGAGTGGATTGCAGGTGGGCAATCCTGTCAAAGGACACACTAGAGGTGTTAGTTCAGTTGCATTTTCACCTGATGGAAAGAGGATTGCATCGGGTTCTCATGATAAAACTATCTATATCTGGGATGCAGCCACTGGAACTACTGGATTGCCAGTGGACAATCCTCTCAAAGGACACACTGGCTCCATTGAATCAGTTGCATTTTCACCTGATGGCAAGAGGATTG
>KN818242.1:195213-226720 GCA_000827485.1 Amanita muscaria Koide BX008 | reverse complement strand
TTGCCGCGACGCGAGAATATCATTCATATCCGATATGCACGTCGAACATGTACATCGTCTTGGCCAATGTCCAGCTGGGCATATTGACGAAACACCTGTCCATATGCATAGAGTACAGATCACCCAATGCAGCGATATCACCGCGCCTCGGGTGTACCGACATAGGAGGCAAAGTTGGATTTCGCGGTGGAGTTTTCAGCTTGAGACGATTGCGCTGTGCTGAGATTCGCGGCGGGCCAAACCCACTAGATTGACTAGATTGGCCAGGACCGCTATATGCTTTGAAATCGCACATTTGGGCATCGTCTTCGGCCCATTTGCCTTCACGCACAGCCAAGAATAATTTGAGATGACGTAGGGCATGCCTTGAATAACCATGGTTGCTGTAGCTTGGTCTAAAAGGCGGGAAACGCACAGGGGTTATCGGCTTTGGCTCGGTGGGTGAAGGTGGACGAGGAGAATGAGTCGATGACGTGGAGAGATGTGCCACAGGCGCCATGAACGTAGGGGTAGAAGATGAAGGTTTTGAAGAAGAGAGAGCAACGGAAGTCAGGGAGAACTCAAAATCGTCGTCTTCGTTCTCGCAAGAAGAACAATCAGAATCAGGGTCGGAACCGTCAGATTCGTCGTCGTCGGATAAGGAGAATGGGTTAGCGGCATTGAGGTAGGAAGTGTCTGTAATGTCGATGCTAGTGGGGGGCATTGAGAGAGGGGGTTCATGAAGTTGCAAAGCGTCAGCGGATGCCACGGTTGTGATGTCCACGTCAAAATCGTACGCCATTCCAGAAGTGGAAGCCAAGTCAGTGCGGGAACGCATCTCTGCGTTAGAGGCCATATGCGTCCAATTCGCGGTTTTCGTTGAGATCTTCCAAATCTGCGAGGTAATTGTTTGAGGATGGAGAATGGAACCCGAGGCGGCTAGACGGTCTTTTGATGTTCAAGGCCATCAATCATGTTGCCACACTAGGTCCACAATATCGCACTGGTATATTCATAGTCAGGCGGAGAGCGTTTTGAGGTGTGGTGGATGTGGAACATGAAATTGAATCTTGGACAAAAGGGACGAAAGGCATGGACACGGGAGGACGCGAATGTGACAAAACCTCTCAAGCCCATCGTTTGTTTTCTTCATTCCGAGGCTGCGAAAGTCGAGAAGTGCACACTTTGATAAGGAAGTTCGGCCGAACCGGAGGATCAAAATGGTCTGTCCGTACCACGTGAGTGTCCGTTGATCGGTGCCTCAACTCGGAACGTAGATGTCAGATTCTATTGAGTGAGTTGCTCGTTCTCCTTTATTTCCCGACTCAGAAGCCGCAACTCTACAGATTCTTGTTGAAGCCAAGCAATATCCATCCCATCTCTAAATCTCTAGCTGGCCGGTGTGCAGACATCAAAAAAAGATCTCCGTCCACTCTCCGCTATGCTAGATACGGTAGCGCCAACAGATCTTCCTACTTACCGTTGTGGATGGCGAGACATTGCCACGGGACTGGTTCGGCCAACAAACAAATGCGCACAGTTCTTCGAGGATCTACGGTCTAATCAACAACGTTTGACGTCCCCCGAACAAGTACGCAGATGGTATGGGCAGCAAGAAGCGTATTGGAAGAGCCGCCTATTGCTCCGCCTTTGGAACCGAGACAGCCTACAGCTGCTGAGCTTGCACTACAAGAGGAGAATGATTAGGGCTGTTGAAGTATGGGTTTGGACCTATACTGACTGAGCTGAAGAGGAAATGCAAACGATTCTGTAAGCGAGTGTCGGTGAGTGTCATTTTCTCTCCTCTCCCTCAACGATGGAGAGCAAGTGGCGCTGATACTGTTTGCAGGAACTCAGGAAGTGTACAACTTCGACTTTTTCTATGCTCCTCACCCGGACGTGGTCATCACCCCGGTCGATCTTGTTGGGGTAAACGGGAACCCTCAACGCCTTGTTGATGGAACCCAGATGGCAACATCGTCAACGTTGTGAGCGAAGCAGAGGGCACTGCCAAGACCACCGCGGTCAACAAGTTGCTGGGGAGACTACGGAAGAAGGTCTGCCACAGCAACAGCAAGCCGTGCTGCTAGAGCAGCGAAGGCTGAATCTGCAGAGGCTGCATGACAAGCTCTATCGTGGTCGTTATCTCACTCCTCAAGATTTCCAGCCAAGATTCTGCGAAACTCAGAGGCGCGGGCTCACGAAGACCTCGACCGGCTGTATAAAGCGCAGGCTCGAGTTCGACCCAACACTCGGAATGGGATGTCAATGTATGGCCGTTCAGGAGCGCAAGCGTCGAGAAGCGCACCGGGAAGCTAATAGAGAAGGAAGACGCGGCGCAACTGCAGCAGCAGCAAAACGGGAATGGGAACGGCATGATGACAAGGCGCAGTGCAAGGGCAAACAGGTTGGAGCTTGATATAAGGATGATGGACGCAATCAAGTTGGAAAGAAGGTTGAAGAGGGCAGCGTAGTGAGGCTGGTGATGCAATGACGCTTCCACTAACTCGCATGCCTCGGAAGGAGGGTACGTCGAAGAAGAGAATCGAAGCGTCCCAAGCAGGCGCCTGATGGGCAACAGGACGTTGATGACTGGACCTTGTCCTGTTTCGTCACCAGAATCACAGCTCCAGCTGCAGCACCAGCACCGTCTACAGCACCAGCATCAATGTCAGATTTGCGGACACCGAGAGTCAACCAAGTCTTCTTCCTCATGCTCCGCTTCCGCCAGAGGCAGGGTCATCTAGCGGCATCCTCGTTGAGCAGAGGGGAAAGGGGAGAGACTACTGTTGCTGCCAATCCAACTCCAGCGGGTTTGACCTAGTTCTTGCTCAATCCCGTGTCAGCATCTTCCACCACCAGCGGTCGCCAACACCTTGGCAATGTTCGCATACTGCCCGTTCCAAGATCACGCCCTTTTACCGAAAGCCACTTCCAAGTCCCTCTCGAAATCTACTATCGTGGATTCTCACACAAGGGAAAGAAGTCTGAAGAAGTGGATATCCACCGAAAGAGAACATCTATTGCATCACGACTACGATCTGTCGACCGCTTCACTGAAGAAGTTCGCGATGCCAGAGAAGGGAAGCTGGAGACAGAGAAGGGAAGCTGAAGACAAAGGCGATCCTGGCATTCCAATCGATACGCTTCTTACCTCACAGGTACTATCTATCATTTCAGAACCATCGTGGAAACTAAGATGCGCAGAGCAGAGAAGGCGGAGGCGGAGTTGATCCTGACCCCCAACCTCAACGGAAACCCCCAACTGTCGCAATGGAAACTCCTTCCAAAATATTGTTTCAACAGTCATCGAACTTCGTGGCGATGTCATCCTTATTCGATTTGACGGTGAGCACCGTTGATTTCTCACCACAACTTGAGCTCACGCACGCTTAGATGGCTAATTTACAGAAATTCAAGGGAATTTGGTACGTTGGATCTGTGCATGCCGGTCAAATCATAACTCGATATTCGTAGATCTGTGATGATATAGCAACCTGCGATAGCACAGACAATCGCCCGCTCATCTGCCGGACCGAAAGTAGCTGCCAGCTTCTTCTTTAGGTCGGCTGTCATGCTGACTGCTGGCTCTTGGCTCTTTTGGCCGTTGGGCTTGCAGTTTGCATTCTCGATGTCCGGGGTCAGGTTTCCGATTCTCTATCCGAACATCCTGATATCCCGAGGAAAGATGTTGAAACCCAATTTGACCTTTGACCAGCTTTTCGCTTGGCCTTTCCAGGAAGTTATCACTGAGCAGTTGGCTCCTGCCGTTCATGCTATCAATGACATTGTCAAGAAATATCAAGAGTTGGCACCGATCATCATCATTGACGGGGTCGATGAATGCACCGACGAAAATCTCCACCGACGGTTTCTCAAAGTTATTGGGTGTTGCAGTCAGGGACGATTGCTTCCCACTCCGCTTTCTCGTTGTAAGCCGGCGAGAGCCTCATATAGAACAGACTTTCCATCATTTTCAAACCCCCATTCTCCGTATTGATCTAGCTGAGCTTGATGATACGAACCGAGACATCGAGAAATACCCTGTGGATGAATTCTCCCGCATCGCATCCGAACAGGGCCTCCCTCCGACATGGCCAGGCCAGAAAATTGTTGATGATATCGTATACAACTCATCTGGCAATTCATATTTGCCGCGCTTGTTATCAGATTCGTTGGTGACCCACAAAACTCAACTTGATATTGTTCTGAACATCAAACTTCCCAAGACGATGACTCCGTTTGCAGTATTGGACCGATTATTTTTGGAATCCATAAACGAAGAATTCTTGAAGAGATACTCCGCATTATTGGTTGCCCGCATCTCCGCACCAAGCAAATACGATGAGCTATACAGAGATGATGCGGTGCTCAGCACGTTTCTGAGCACCAAATGTGCTCACTACCCAAATTCGAGCCCAAAATTAATGTTCATCATCGGCCATTTCTCCCAGGCCAAATGTCTAACTAGTCACCCGGTAAACGCTCCTTTTAAGGTCTTTCAGTTCGTCTTACTGACCTGCGCTATCAGACTATACAACCTATCCGCTCCTCTGCGCGCCAAAATCTGCTGGAGGCGCATCCTCCTACGTGAATTTCATCAACGAGCTTGACGTCGATGCCAAGACCTTTTGGATCGACTACTCTGGCAGCCGGGTCTTCTACCCCACTGTCAAACCTGACCTTCCGCCAGCAGACGAACCTCGGCCATCCTTGGGAGGTTACCGCAGACGGTGGATACACGGCCATTTTATGCCATCGGCGACCGAGTCTACCGCTCTTTTGAATTTGTCTGTTAGTATCTTGGTAAGTAAATCCGAGCCAAGAACTTCACGCCACCGAGTCATCCACAGTTTATGCGCTTCCCGTCCCAAGTGGGCATCAAAACTCGCGTTCTGTTGCCGGAGGGGCTTTGTATAACATAGATATACTTATATGGTTCCTTTGCTGGTGCTACTCAGCCTGCTGTATGGCCCTTCCTTCAAGTTCAAGCCGAGAGATAATCAATAATCGATAGTGATAACGGCAAATATGAGGATAAACAAGGCACGCCCCAGCTAGCGATCTTGCTAGGCAGAAGGAACCAAAACTTGATTCGTTAGAGGTTCATTTACAATCCAAACTAGTGATACGAGTTCATATATGCACCTAACCAACCTCATACCCCAGACTTTGCCCTCTTGCGGAACAGCATTTTGGCCGTCGTATTTGGGCCGCCGTGAACTCCGAACTTCCAGTTTTTAGGGCGTCCTCGTTCATCCCCCATTTTGATGTCATAGTTTAGGAGAATGTGTGAAAGCATTACCTTCAGTTCATTTGCCACGAAGAACCGTCCAGGGCTAAGTCAGAGTCAGACATCACCATCACCGACGAATCCGAGCACTCATACCAAGCATGACGTCCATGCCCAAACAGTACATAGTCGACGCTCAGAGACACAAACTGGTGTTTGAGATTTTCGTTATCGTTCCCACGCATCTTTTCGAACCGGAATCCATCAAACGTTTTTGGGTCGATGTAATTATCCTTCATATCACAATATTTGTCAAAGAGAATGGAATGTCAGATGAAAGGTCCACTTACTGCATCTGTATGCACCGAGTCGAAAGGAACCATAACGGTACCGCCAGCAGGGACTGTCGTGCCATCCGAAAACGTGAAATCTTTCAGAACTTTTCGGTTCATGGTAACTGGTCAATATAGGATGAGTTATTAGTGAGGGACTTTGCTTGCTTTCGAACTTGCCAGGATTGACGTTAGATACTCGTAGACACTCCTTGATGAAGCTGTCCACTTTCCATAACTTGCGGACAGATCCTTTAGACCATCCTTCTTCTTTCATTACCGCCTCAACCTCCTCCCGCAGTGGCTGTATATATTCCGGCCGTGTTGCCAACTCATACAGTACGAATGTAAATGACTGAACCAAGTTAGCACAACCGCAGGGCAGAAACAGGAACCCACCTACCATTGTCGTAGTGTGGATAGCAGCAAAATTTATACCGAGTATGGCCCGGACGAGAGCCTTAGTATCTCTTGGTCTATCCATCGTAACATCGAGCGCCCAACTGATCACATCGTTCTTTGCAAGAACAATTCAGTACACCTGAGCAGAAGAGCATAGATACGAACAGGATTTTCTGACCAATCCTTCCCATGCAATGTCTTCAGTTCAAGACGTTCTCCGATCAAAGGTTCAAGGTGTTTGATTCCACGTCTGAGAGCTCTCGGTACTCTCGTCAGAAGGGGGGCTATAAAACTAGCGAAGAACTAGCTTGGTTCTGCGCGTGTTATACTGAGAAGATACTTACGGCTTCAAACCAGTAGGAAATATACTAAGGACCATTGCTGACATGATGACATCCATGGTAAACTGTTTAGTCAAATCTATCCAGTCAGGATCGCGGCCTAAAATACTCATAGTCAATGCCATTGTTTGGTGAGCGATTCAGACAAGACTTACTCACACAAGGGTAAGCCAACCAGCATCCTATTACTTGCTCTGCATACAATGTCCATTACCGTGTTAAACGCTGTGACTTCGGTCCATTCTACGACCAGTCAGCTGGGAGTGTAGGAGAGATCAAGGCAGAGAGTCACCGTTTCCTTGAATGGGGACCAAATCATCAAAGGCTGCTATAATCTCATCCTGAACGTCGGCAAACTTTGCGCCAATATTCCTTGTGAGGGGTCCTTTGACGATTTCCACCTGGAAAGGATCGTCGAAAAATTCCGGGCCTAGAGTCAGGTCACTGGACAGCGTCTTCAGAGAGTGTCAGACAGTTGCTAATGAAGGGGAAATGGGCCAAGGCACCTCGCGGAAAGCCTCAAGCGGAGAGAGAGCGTCATCGGGTGCACGACGGAGTTCGTCGATTAGCCGATCACCAGAGACAACTACGAACCAGGATGTCAAGGTAGGTATCTTGAAAAGCGATCCGCGATACTAATGATACGGTTAAGGCCTTAACGGCGACGCAGAGTTTCAAAGTCGAGCATTCGCTACTACCTTGTCATATCCCTCCTGTACCATTTCTTGACTTTGGAAAAAAAATCGCAGTGCCCCGATGTAGGATGTTAAAGAACCTGATGGACCAATAGTTGGTATCGACCTTAGCTGAAGAATTTGTGAGCAGGATCGACTTCCAAGATGAAAGTAGCGCTGTCAGCACACCTTTCGATTATGAATAATGGTTCTCCAGAGGGAGGGGACATAACAGAGTGCGATGGTGATAAGGAGTGCCACGACGGTTTGAGCTTCCATATTCGCGCTGCGAGGCTGGACAGAACCAGTAAGGTAACTAAGGTTACTTATATCAGTGCCACAGCTACTTACCCCAAGTCATTGATCGTCGGCACCGGCTCGGCAATCAATTACGTGTCCTCACTCTGTATATCGATGTATCCATGACAGATGTAAGCACGTAAGCTGTGAGACCTATTCGACGATGGTCGAAATAACCTGTTCATGGTAGGTTTTCGTGAGATCCGAAAGCCTGAGATTCTCTGTGCTTCTTCGATGCCTTCACAATGGCAATGATGCGTACGCTTGCGACGTAAAAACAGTAGCTTGTAAATGATAACGGACCTCATCCACCATATGCCATTAGTCGCTGTCACGGACCCACGGTGCCGGCCGTGATCGTCATCCCATCGGCAAAAGTGCGTCTTGCGTACGCGTACTACTTACGTGGATCAGATAGCTCGAAAGCGGATGGCCCGACGTGTTTATTTTTTGATGTAGGACTCGGAGATGGCTCAGTCGATTCAAAGGATTTATGATTCGCGTGCTTGTGCTATTTCGATGTATTCTTGAATTCCACCGTGCACTGAAGATCATGAGGTTAGTTATGTACTACGGTGGAATGCAAGCTAAGTACTAACTTACGATTTTTGACCTTCGATCGCGCGCACTGTGCCGCTTTCTTCATCGCTGCGCCTGCTTTTGTTGTCACATCGTTCTTTTTTTTGTTTGATTCCATTCAAGTTATACCCCTGCGCGCCTCAGCGCATGTTGGGTCTTTCTACATCACTTTCTCTTATCTACCCTGCTCTTCTTCCTCTGATTCGCTTCCTCTCTCAGCTCCGTTGGTTATGGGATTGGCCATTGGGTCGGCCTGAACTATGTCCGTCCCTCTAGGTCTATCCATTTTCGTCTCCTGCCCTCCTGTCACATCGTTCTGTAACGAGAGTGTTATATGTGTGACTCTAAACGCCAGTTACTAGTAAGTGGTCAAATATATAAAAACATTAAACATAGTAGATATTGTGATAAGGTCGTTTCGCTGTCGCTATTTGTTGTATGGCCCTTCCGTCAATCCAGTTCGAGAGATAAAGTGACAAACACGTGCTAGCGGTCTTGATACAGGGAACCAAAACTTGATTCATTACAGGTTCAATAACGTTCACGTTCAATGGTCAGACAGCTTACATTTACAATCAAAATCATACCCCAGACTTTGCCCTCTTGCGGAACAGCATTTTAGCCATCGTATTTGGGGCGCCCTCGTTCAATCCGCCATCTTGATATCGTAGTTTAGGAGAACATGTGAAAGCATTACCTTCCGTTCATTTGCCACGAAAAACCGTCCAGGGCTAAGTCAGACATCACCATCACCGACGAATCCCTAGAAAGCGAGGACTCATACCAAGCACGACGTCCATGCCCAAACAGTACATAGTCGACGCTCAGAGACACAAACTGGTGTTTGAGATTTTCGCTATCATTTCCACGCATCTTTTCGAACCGGAATCCATCAAACATTTTTGCGTCGATGTAATATCACAATATTGTCAAAGAGAATGGAATGTCAGATGAAAGGTCCACTTACCGCATCTGTATGCACCGAGTCGAAAAGAACCATAAAGATACCGCCAGCAGGGACTGTCGTACCATCCGAAAATGTGAAAATTTTCAGTACTTTCGGCCCATGATAACGGGTCAATATAGGATGGGTTATTAGCAAGGGACTTTGCTTGCGTTCGAACTTACAAGGATTGATGTTAGATACCCGTAGACACTCTTTGATGAAGCTGTCCACTTTCCATAACCTGCGGACAGATCCTTTAGACCATCCTTCTTCTTTCATTACCGCCTCGACCTCGTCCCGCAGTGGCTGTATATATTCCGGCCGTGTTCCTGTCACTTGCTCTGCATACAATGTCCATTACAGTGTTAAACACTGTGACTTCGGTCCATTCTATGACCAGTCAGCCGGGAGCATGGGAGTGACCAAGACAGAGAGTCACCGTTTCCTTGAATGGGGATAAAATCATCAAAGGCTACTATAATCTTGTCTTGAACGTCGGCAAATTTTGCGCCAATATCCTTGTGAGGGGTCCTTTGACGATTTCAGCCTGGAAAGGATTGTCGGGCCTAGAGTCAGATCAGTGGACAACGTCTGCAGAGTGTGTCAGATAGTTGTTGTAAAGGGGAAATGGGCCGAGGCACCTCGCGGAAAGCCTCGTCAGAAGAGAGAGCATCATCAGGTGCACGACGGAGTTCGTCGATTAGCCGATCACCAGAAACAATCAAGATCCAGGATGTCAAGGTAGGTATCTTGAAAAGAGATCCGCGAAACTAAGGATACGGTTAACCGCGATGCAGAGTTTAAAAGTCAAGTGTTCTCTACCTTGTTATATCCCTCTTGTACCATTTCTTGACTATGGAAAAGAAATCGCAGTGCCCCGATGTAGGATGTTGAAGGACCAGATGGACCGATAGTCGGTATTGACCTTAGCTGAAAATTTTGTGGGCAAGACCGATTGCTGTACGAGATGAAAACTAGCTGTCAGCACACCTTTCGATTATGAATAATGGTTCTCCAGAGGGAGGGGACGTCACAGAGTGCGATGGTGATGAGGAGTGCCACGACGCTTTGAGCCTCCATATCCACGCAGAGGTTGGACAGGACCAGTAAGGGACTTACACATATACTGCGCGGTATTAGTATGCTATTAATAGGTTACAGACCTTCTTAACTTCCATCCGTGCTCGATGGACTTGACTAAAGCCAGTCAATAACTCAATATCCGATAACCTCATGCCTAGCTTGTTGCCTTTCAAGTTCCCCAGTCCAAATGGCTATACCAGTTACCCTGTAAACGCTCCTTTTAAGGTCTATCAGTTCGTCTTACAGCCTTACTCACCTGTACTATCAGACTATACAACCTATCCCCTCCTCTGCGTGCCAAAACCTGTTTTCTACCAATGGAGGCGCATCCACCTATGTGAATTTCGTCAACGGGCTTGACGTCGATGCCAAGACCTTTTGGATCGACTGGTCTGGAAATCGGGTCTTCTACGTCACCGTCAAACCTGGCCAGATGTTTCGCCAGCAGACGTACGTCGGCCATCCTTGGGAGGTCATCACAGACTGTGGATACACGGCCTTTTTTATGCCATCGGCGACCGAGTCTACCGCTTTTTTGGATTTGCCCGTGAGTCCCTAAATACTTACTAGGCGCCAAGTAAATTCGAGTCTTCACCCCAGACAATTTCTGCTCTTCCCCCCCAGATCCGTCAAAACCTCCGTTCTGTTGACAGTGGGGCTGCAACCGTTCTCAACTTCACCAACAAACTCAATGTCGACGTCCAGCTGTATTGGATAGATTACCAAGGTATTCGTGTCTTGTACGCGACTATCAAGCCTGGCGAGACCGAGTGCCAGGAGACGTTCGTCGGGCATCCTTGGGAAGTCGTCGCACCCAATTTCAAGAAGGTTTACCTTCCAATCGAGGGAAAAGCGAGGATTGTGTTGAACCTGAGGATTCCTCACTTACACAATCTATGAGAACTTCTGCGTGATCGCTTTGTATATGTTTGACTCTGAACTACTACTTACTGTGGCACGAGCCATTTGTGTAACGTAACGTAGATATGTGGTCGTTTCGCTGTCGCTACTCACTAGTAGTACTCACTGGCAGCCTGCTTTATGACCCTTCCTTCCAGTTCACTTCGAGAGATAATCGATAATCGATAAAGTGATACTGTGATAGCGACCTTGCTGGGAACCAAAATTTCAGATTCACTGGTCAGACAGCCTACATTTACAATCAAAAACTCGTGATACGAGTTTATATATGCATCTAACCAATCTCATACCCCAGACTTTGCCCTCTTGCGGAACAGCATTTTAGCCGTCGTATTTGGGCCGCCGTGAATTCCGAATCTCCAGTTTTTAGGGCGTCCTCCTCCATCCGCCATCTTGATGTCGTAGTTTAGGAGAACATGTGAAAGCATTGTCTTCATTTCATTTGCCACGAAGAACCGACCAGGGCTAAGTCAAATATCACCATCACTGACGAATCCCTGGAAAAAGCGAGCACTCATACCAAGCATGACGTCCATTCCCAAATAGTACGTAGTCGACACTCAGAGTCACAAACTGGTGTTTGAGATGTTCGCTATCATTCCGCCTACGCATCTTTTCGAACCGGAATCCATCAAATGTTTTTGCGTCGATGTAATTATCCTACATATCACAATATTTGTCAAAGAGAACGGAATGTGAAACGTCCACTTACTGCATCTGTATGCACACAGTCGAAAGGAACCATAACGGTACAGCCAGCAGGGACTGTCGTACCATCCGAAAACGTGAAATCCTTCAGAACTTTTCGGCCCATGATAACTGGTCAATATAGACTGGGTTATTAGCGAGGGACTTTGTTTGCGTCGGAACTTACCAATATTGACGGTAGATACCCGTAGACACTCTTTGATGAAGCTGTCCACTTTCCATAACCTGCGGACAGATCCTTGAGACCATCCTTCTTCTTTCATTACCGCCTCGACCTCGTCCCGCAGAGGCTGTATATATTCCGGCCGTGTCGCCAATTCATACAGTACGGATGTAAATGACTTGGCCAAGTTAACACAAACTGAGGGCAGAAATAGGAATCTACCTACCATCGTCGTAGTGTGGCTAGCACCGAAAATTGTACCGAGTATGATCCGGACGAAAGCATTGGTATTTCTTGGTCTATCCATCGTAACATCGAGCGCCCAACTGACCATATCGTTCTTTGCAAGGACGGTTCAGTACACATGAGCAGAATAGTATGGATACCAACAGGCATTTCTGACCAATCCTTCCCATAAAGCGCCTTCTGTTCAAGACGTTCTTCGATCAAAGGTTCAAGGTGCTCGACTCCACGTTTGAGGGCTCTCGGTACCCTCCTCAGGAGGGGGGCGACAAAACTAGGGAAGTAGTTTAGTGCCGGCTGCGCATTTTGTACCGAAAAGATACCTACGGCTTCAAACCAGCAGGAAATATATTAAGGACAGCTGCTGACATGATGACATCCATGGTAAACCGTTTAGTTAAATTCATCCAGTCAGGATCGCGGCCTAAAATACTCATAGTCAATCCATTGTTTGGAGAGCGACAGACAAGATTTGCTCACACAGCGGTAAGCCAACCAGCATCCTGTTATTTGCTCTGCATACAATGTCCATTACAGTGTTAAACACCGTGACTTCGGTCCATTCTACGACCCGTCAGCTGGGAGCGTAGGAGAGATCAAGATAGAGAGTCACCGCCTCCTTGAATGGGGATAAAATCATCAAAGGCTGCTATAACCTCATCCTGAACGTCGGCAAATTTTGCGCCAATATTCCTCGTGAGGGGTCCTCTTGTGATTTCAATCTGGAAAGGATCGTCGCAAAATTCCGGGCCTAGAGTCAGATCAGTGGAAAACAACTTTGAAGAGTGTCAGATAGTTTCTGTAAAGGGGAAATGGGCCAAGGCACCTCGCGGAAAGCCTCAGTAGAGGAGAGTGTGTCATCGGGTGCGCGACGGAGTTCGTCGATTAGCTTATCACCAGATACAATTACAATCCAGGACGTCAGCGTAGGTATTTTGAAAAGCGATCCGCGAAACTAAGGATACGGTTAAAGGCGACGCAGAGTTTCCAAGTCGAGTGTTCGCTACCTTGTTATATCCCTCTTGTAGCATTTCTTGAGCATGGAAAAGAAATCGCAGTGCCCCGATGTAGGATGTTAAAGAACCAGATGGACCGATAGTCGGTATCGACCTTAGCTGACAAATTGGTGAACAGGATCGAGTCGATGTGCGAGATGAAAACTAGAGCTGTCAGCACACCTTTCGATTATGAATAATGGTTCTCCAGAGGGAAGGGCCATAACAGAGTGCGATGGTGATGAGGAGTGCCGCGACGGTTTGAGCCTCCATATCTGCGCAGAGGTTGGACGGGCCAGTAAGGTTACTTATACGTATACTTGCCAGGGGCTAGTATTATGTTATTAATAGGTTACGGACCTTATTATAACTTGTTCAACATCGTTATGATCACAGTCCGTCTCCACTATATTTTAGTCGATGTACCGGCCGTGATCATCATCCCATCCCATCCGCCAAGGTCAAGTCGTTCAGCGCTTTTGCTCTAGAGGGAACTGGACAGTGCTGCGATTGATCCTGGGACGAGCTCTACTAGATCTTGCTTTGTCACTTATGGGGACAGAAGTTCAATACACGGCCCGCTTGATGAAGCTCTCCAGTTCCCGTAATTTATGGCGTAAATCCGTCACCAGATTGTTCCAGGAAGAGGTGCATTTCCAACACGACCCTATGAGTAAGAAAGTAAAGAGTCCACGAAAGCACGAAAGCTGTGGTCCCACCCACCGAAATCGGATGTTGGGCGAGCAAGTTGGGAAAGAAGGTTATCGATGTAGGGCCGGATGGCAAGTTAGAAAGAAAGGGAGCCACCAAATATGGCAGGGGAAGAGATGGAAGCTTACGATCTATTAAATTCGAGAATGTTGATGGGATCCACCTTGAGATTCCTATGTATATGCTTCTATTTTGTATCAGTACTTTGCAAGTGTGACAATGACTCGGCAGGACATCCCAAATATAGAGCTTTCTCACACACCCTCACCGTCAAGTCACCTGACGACAGGTCGCATGACAACGCTTAACCCAAAACTTGATTCATTACTACAGGTTCAATACATTCAATGGTCAGACAGCCTACATTTACAATCCAAAATTAGTGATACGAGTTCTGCACTTACTTATACCCCAGCCCTCTTGCCGCGGAACGGCATTTAGCTGTCGTATTTGGGCCGCCGTACTTTCCGAACTTCCAGTTTTTAGGGCGTCCTCGCTCATCCAAGTTGATGTCGCAGTTTAGGAGAACTTGTGAAAGAATTACCTTCGGTTCATTTGCCACGAAGAGCCGACAAGGGCTAAGTCACGGTCAGAGATCACCATCACCGACGAATCCCTGGAAAAATCTCATACAAGTTTCAAAGTCGATTCTTTGTTACCTTGTCATATCATTCTTGTACCATTTCTCGACTATGGAAAATAAATCGCAGTGCCCCGATGCATGATGTTATTTAAAGAACCAGATGGACGCAAGTACTCAAATAAGTAGTCCCTTAGCTCAAAATTTTGTGAGCAGGATCGAGTCGATGTGCGAGATGAAAACTAGAAGCTGTCAGCACACCTTTCGATTATGAATAATGGTCCTCCAGAGGGGACATAACAGAGTGCGAATCATGCGATGGTGATAAGGGGGTTGGACACAGGACCACTGGACCAGTGAGGTTAGTAGGTTACTTATACATATACTGGGCGGCAGTACTACCTATGCGGCTATTACACGCTTCTTAGTTAGTTGTAACTTCAACCGAAGCTCAGGCCTCACTCTCAACCCAGGTTTGGTTGTCGAATAGACCACTTAATCGCCACCATCCTGATGTGGTCCTCCTGCCGTTACACGATTTACAAATTTGATTCTTGCGCTATTCAGATCTTGGCCTTTCGCAACTTTACCCTCCCACGCCCACTAAGCCACATAGTGTCAACCGGAAACGCGCGGGCATTGATCATGCATTAACTTACGTTTTCATCGCCGTATTCTACGCGGCGGATAAATGTTCCTGCTCCTCCTACAACGACTTCCCAACTCGTCTGAGCGTCAGCAAATGGGACGCTCGTCATGCAAGAAGCTCTGACGCACTTTATCATATCGTTGGATGTTTTTACAAAAGAAACAGCCCAATCGACCCACTGTTTCCCATCAAACTGGAAGGTATTCTCCACTTGAGTGACTTGACATATAACATAGTTGTAATGCGCATTTTGAACCGCCAGTGCTTTTACAAAGGCTTGGGTAAACTCTGCCATCTAGTATGCAGAATGCAGTCATAGGGAAACAGATTAAATTCGGCACATACGTTTCCATGCTTGTCATTCCAGACTGTGGAGGCAGTATCACTGAGCGATTTCAAGACAGCAATGAGCTCGTCCTTGTTTTGCCGTTTGATGAAACCATGTCCATCAGTAGTGGCATTGGTTGCTGGGGAGCCGTTGGCACCGCAGGAGAGAGCGGCAGCTAAAGTGAGGAGCGTTAGCACTTTGAAAGACTTCATGGCAAACAGATTGACGGAGCCACAGGCAGATACAAGGTTGAATTTATAGAGTAAAGACTCGATTTTCTTACAAGTTACAACGCCAGCTGGTAGAACCAAGAGTGAAAACAGGGGCTTTTGACTCCGGAATTCTTGAGTACTGGCTATGGACTGTCACAGGCATGGTGTACGGCGTTCAATTTGGTGCCAAACACCCACTCAACCACACCCGCAATGATTGCTGTGGCAAATGTGTAAGTTGAAACGCCAGCTGGCAGTTACGCGAAACAACCAGAAACGGGTTCCATCCTGCTGTGAACAAGACGTGAATGTTGTGACACTCAATGATGCGGAGAACCAAGAGTAAAAATAGGGGCTCTGCCCTTTTTACCGCGAGGTACTCCGACGGGCTAGGGATTGTCACTCACAATTACTAAATTGCACGGATGAAGTTGCACAATTTCTGGGCTCAAAGTGGACACAATGTTTCGCCCCTGTTTTACTTCAATTCAGAGGTGCTGATCGCAGACACCATGGGGGTGCCATTGCGCGACGCGATATAATTGCTCACGTCGGAACTGCGAGGCGGTCGCAAGCATCTTGTTTATCGCACGCGCTGATTTTCGCTCTTCCCTCCGCTACTCCTACTCACTATGGTCACCACTATGCTTCAGGTGCTGGATCTACGGCAGTTCAGTCGGTAAATTCCCAATCGCCGCGGCGATCCGAATCAGAGCTTCCTGTTCATTGAGTCTTCTGGCCTTACTCCATCCAGTTTTCGGTACCTTTTGCCGAATGCAACACCGAATGATTGCGATTACAATTTCGCGCGGCGTTTAAGCATGTCATGCACTGAGTCAAATCGGTGAAACTCCTCGGGCTCTGAGTACATGAGCAGACAACCACGCGCGGGGACTTCTGTAGACGTAAGGGCCGGTAAGGCTAATATGTTACGGACCTTATTAATGGACAGTTCCATGTGATTGATCCGGGGACAACTGAGGGAACCAAAACTTGCATTACAAGTAACCCAAAAACGGCGGTCCCACGCTCACGGAAAGGAACTTATGTAATCAAAAAGAGTGCGTCTTCCTAGAGGCTAGCGAACACAGATCACCTCACTAAATACTCATCAAAGCCAGTAGCAACCTTGAAGCGAAGAGGAACTGTCTCCCTAAACGTCGGCAAACAAGGGTGAGGGCATGGTCACGTGCATCTGCTCAGCGCTGCCCGTCATCTTCAAGCCCTCAAAAGCAAAGCCTGCAGGGAGAACACCTCCAGAACATGTGAAAAGAGTGAAGAAACCGAGCAAGAGTCTCCTAGCACACTAGCAAACGCAAAAACAAAGTCAGGAAGTCACGACCAAAGTTAAAGCTTAGTTTCGGTGGTGATGACGAAGAGGTAAAGCAACCTTTCGTGCATTGTTGCTCATGAATTCTTATGGCTCACTAAGGAGGGCGATGTGGAAGTGTTCCAATTTAAAAAGTCAACCCGTAGCAGAGAATTGGTATTGGCGAAGAATGCTGCGTGAGTGAACTTTGCATTGGTGCTAGGCGATTGTTTTTGATTCGTGGGCAGTGCGGTCTCGCTAAATCTCGAAAGCACTGTTATGTCGCGGAGTAGCGGCCCTTCGTACGATGATGCATATTTGAAGGAGCTCAAAGCTAGTACATTCAATGCACGACCTGTCGTCTTCCAGGCTGCGGAAAACGAGATGTCTGTTGATATTAACCAATCATCATTACAAGATGGAAACTGGAACAGGTCTGAGGTGACGCGGTGACGAGGTACATGCATTGTTTAGGCGTCGCCAAAATGCGCTCAAATTATGATTTAGAACCAGGGGTGTCATCTATCAAGGTAGCCAAGGAGCATTGAGATCGTCTCAGAAAGGCAAAGATATCGGGGAAAGAAGACTATATCACTAGCGGTTACCCGCAGAAATGACGAAGCAGACGGACCCCATCCAGAGAGCAGGCTAATGAGGGAAGAAGACGAACTCGGTGAAGCTGAAGAAGGTTTGTTGACCAACTATCCCCATCCAACTGTTCGGACGTTCAATATTCAACCCATAATCCCAGCAGAACCAGCAAGTGTGAATTTTCTAGAATTGCCGTAAACGAACAGCATTCGAGAATTCCGAGTTGGTCCTCAAGAATCACAAAGGACCCAAACACCGCAGGAATCATCTGCCACCGCGTTCTAGACTGCTACTTTGCGTTTACCAAGAACCTGGCACGGCGTTTTTTGAATGAGAAAGTTATTTTTGCATCTCGTTGCTTGCGAAATGCACCATCACTCTTTCTGGTAGCTTTCCTGGTATAAAGGAACGCCGCTGCAAATTCCAATCCCCAAGCTGTGTACAGCCAAATTACCTCCTCGACATAAGAGTGCGCCAATCTCATCGTCGATTGCTTTAATCATGTCTTCTCTTAAATCCTTTCGCGAAAGGTCATCTGGTACGCAGCCCTCATCTAGCCTTTAATCACACGCACCGACTCTTCTCTGCTTATAGGCAACTGGTGGTCAAGGTTACGGTATGCAGACGACTCATGCGGTATACATACCTTAACGTCAAAACCAGAACCGCTATTCGTGAACCATTTGCCGAGTTTCTCGGGACTGCAATCCTTACATTACTTGGAATTGGCGTTAACTGCCAAACTACCCTATCTCAGAACACACAAGTTGCAAATACACCGAAAGGAGTAAGTCTTGAATCTGCACATTCCTTAGAACTCTGAAGTCATCATAGTGCAGGACTGGGTTACCGTCATCTTAGGATGGGGTGCTGCCGCAGCTCTTGGAGTCTGGGTTTCCGGCGGAATTTCTGGGGGCCATATAAACCCAGCCGTAAGTCTATTGTTTGAGTCGAGTTGTTCGAGCCTCACGTATCCTACTCCAGGTCACTTTGGCTCTAGCCACGTTCCGAGGTTTTCCCTGGAAGAAAGTGCCCGTAAGTGTCATCGTTGTTAACTCGCGTTAACCTCACATACTGTGCAGTTGTACATTATCTCTCAACTATCCGGCGCCACCTTCGCAGGTGCCCTAGCTTACGCCAATTACTTCAACGCCATAGCCATTTTCGAGGGTGGAGCGAATATCCGCACTCTGAAGACGGCCAGCATGTTTTCTATTTATCCGGTGGGTATTCTCAACTGTCCAGCAGTCATTCAGCTTACTTTCCAATCGCAGCTCGGATATATGACGGGAGTTTCAGCCTTCTTCTCGGAGATCCTCTGCACAGCAGGCCTTATGATCGGTATCCTTACCATGATCGATAAACAACACGCCGGGCCTCCCAAGAGTCTTGCCCCCTTAGTTCTCTTCGTAACTGTTGTGGCTATTGGAGCGTCGACTGGGATGGAAACTAGTAGGTTCTTCTGCTTTACCTATTTTTAGCTGCGCTGATGATCACCATTTGTAGGCTTCGGAATGAATCCTGCTCGGGACTTAGGGCCTCGTATGATAACATCACTAGTTGGCTATGGACAAGCAGTATACAGTTTCAGGAGGTGAGTAAGAGCTATCGACTCATGAACTTTGTCTCATGACTTGCAAAGCCAATATTGGCTTTGGGGCGAAATAATAGCACCTATCCTCGGGGCGCAGACAGGTGCTCTCGTATACGATGTGTTTATTTACACCGGAAATGACAGCGTAATTAACAAATCGTGCGTGTGTTCACGACTCATTTCATAATATGCAGTTTGTTAACGAGCCTTTGAAGGTCTTATGATACAAGACCGTCTGTTATTGCCTTGAAGGATGTTGCCACAGTTCATCGAAGGTCTTTTGATACAAAAGTAACAAGACCATCTGTTGTTGCCACAGGAGAGATGTTTAACTAAGAACATCTTACTTGCGATGTTGTAACGACTGCAACAGCCGCCCGCATCGGCTTTGTTTTATTTATCTTTCATCTTTCCTTTCTCTCTTTCGTCGTCCTTCTCAACTTACTCTTCTTATTGTATTTCCCATAGCAACCTAATAGTACCTATTGTTTCAGTATTACGTTCCAGATGTTCAGGAGACCAAAAATTGACCCGATATGGGCCGCTTTTCACGCGTCAAGCTCGAACTTGACCAGAAATACCCTGCCAATAACATTATCGATAGCAAACTCCACTCCGAACGAGCAAGCATGTGTGGACACCAAGCTCAACACAGGCAGCTTGATAAGAACTTTGAACACCTCTGCTATCGTTTTGTGGTCGTCATCGTCGTCACCCTGGAGACCAGCAACTCCGTCTTTTGCTACCGAGATGTCCTTCTGGGTCCTTCTCCGTGGTGATTGAAGCGGGATTAGTAAGGGTCTGCCACAGATTAAGGAGCGACCGTAGTTTTTACACTCTGTGCTTTTTGCGTTGAAACGTTCTTCATACGACCTCCTAGCGTTCGCGACGAAAAATAAAGACAAGGAAAAAGAAGTACATGCCCTAGGGTCGCCGTCGATGCCAACGTGCGTTGTAAGATATGCTGATACGTAAATCAATACATTATCCCAAGCTGAATAAAATTAGACAGCCAAAGTGCCAACACAAACAAGGACGCCACTTGCGTTCAGGGTCGCGTATCAGATAACGGGCTCGATTCGCAAGAGAAGCTTGTAACCAGACTGTAACTAAGTCCTTGAAAAATGTGTAGTCATACTGTCAAATCAGCAAAAGGCAAAAAACGCGCAATGTGAGAATCTTACCTCACACGTGGCCATGGTACAAGACTGGTACAAGAGGGTACAAGTCACAATACAATGATACGGATATCAAAATACATATCAAAACTTCCATTTTCATGTGATCGAGGAATCCCCTGGTATACTGGGCTTGTACGCCTTGTATCTATTTTTTCGTGTTCGTCACGGTTTAGGACCATTCAATTATGGCATTTTTTCCTCCAGTCAAATTTAAAGCGCACCGCGGCACCGAGGTCCACGTTCGTGGTGCAGCATTTGCTGCGTGAATCTGACCGTTGCACATTTAGGCATCAGGTATTCTGATGTTGGTCCAGGATATTGCCTGTAAGTTTGTACATGTATACACGATGGACTGTCGCGTCATGTCACATGCATCACGTCGTGTGACTGTCTCCTGTAATTTAACGCGAAACATGGCCCCAACGCGTTCGCAGAGGTATAAAACAAAGCGAACCAATCAACCAGGGCCTAGCCAAGTGCCTCTAACGCAAGATACAGATGATGAAGGCGCTAGGCAGGACCAAGAAGAAGAAGCTGACGTGAACCTTGACGAGGAGCCTATCGTTGGTGGTTTGGACGCAGTAAGCCTTGGCACAGCCTAACGATTATGCAGTCCAAATTTGTGTTCAAATAGGAAATCAATCGTAAAGCAGCAGATCTTGTTCGTCTTGCACTTTTTGCCGAACAACGACGCACTGTACTGCGTCGCGACGAAATAATGAAGAAAGGTATATTCCCATTATCCCACGTTTGTTCGGCTTTGAGCTCTTAATTAGTCCTCGGTTCCAACACGCGTCTGTTTAACAGAGTCTACGTGCAAGCAAACGCAATACTGAATAAGACATTTGGTATGGAACTCGTCGAGTTGCCCTCTCGGGCCAATATCAATCAAAATACGAATGAGGCGGATGCCCAGGAGGATGAACTGGACGAAGCGAGAAAGGCAACTGGGATGCGCAAGAAAAGTATTGACGCGATCGCCTTACAGTGACTGATTCTGACACCTTCATCGACCAGTGGCTGCATCTGGATCTAAATCATATATGCTACGCTCAATTCTTGATCCAGAGTTGATCGAAGCTGCCTCACAAACTGATGATCAAATACTTGAAGAAGAGGTCAAAGATGCGCCTGAAGACGACGAAGACTATGAGTTTTCGGAAGGGGGATATACTCCCCGTAACTACGGGAGCATAATCTCGTGGAGTAGAAATGAACATCCGGGACCCTTGGGCGTTCTTTACGTCGTACTTGCCCTCATACTCGTGAATGGCCGTGCCATACCTGACAGTGAGTGTTTCGTATAGTTGCGAATATCCAATCACTCAAGCATCGACAAGTGGAGTTGAGAAGTAGTTTGAGACGCCTTCGACTTCCAGTTGGAGGTGAAGTCGCCTTCAGTAGTATTTCCACTCACAACACACTCACAATTGATTACTACCTGGCAAGTTTGATACGACAAAGCTATATCGACAAAGAGCAGGTAGCGGACGCCAGAAGCGGAAAGAGCAAGGGAAACAAGCGAAGTCGGGCTACACAAGTTGTAACTCAGGAAGACGAGGATGGCGGTGTTGCGCACCAGTGGCGGTGGGCTCCTAGAGCTTACTGTGAAGTGGGGGAAAAGGCAATAGCCAAATTCGTCGCTGAAGTTATGATCGGCGAGCGCACTGAGGCCGATGAAGAAGAAGAGGGAGGTAGAGCTGAATCGTCGAGGAGAGGTCGTGGGAGGGAAAATGGGACCGCTGAGGCCAAGATGCAGAAAATGTTAGATGGGATTGAGAAGGCTGCGGGCGGCAATTTGACAAGCCTTTTGTGATCAACTCATCGGGGGTGGGTGCGCAACATTTCGAAACCTGTTACGTCCTTGCAAAGTGCGAGCACTGTTGCCTATTCTGCCTAATGCCATAGTTTTCATCTAACATCTCGTCATCCTGCGGAAGCAACTCGGCACCAACGAGACGCTTTGATCGATTCGTTGTTGAACTGACAAATTCCATTCATATGATGTGACTCGTAAGAATTGACTCTAGGAAATAGGAACCCATGAAGTATCTCATCCTTTACTCGTAAGCTGGTCAAGATTCTGAAATAATAACGATCGCAGGATATCACATCTCGTTGTCGGGGCTGCGAACGACTTACGTGGCTAATCAACTTAAAGATCCTACATAACTCCGCTAGTGAGAAGAAAAAGTGACTTTGAAATTCCGACTTTGCTAGTGAGGGGTAGGAGAAATTCTAATACTCGTCTGCGCGGACGAGCCCGGTACCAATATGCCCACGTGGCGCAACCGCAGTTAGAATATTCTCCCAATGATACATACTAATTGCTGCAAGCTGGTGCTGGGCACGTCCACTAATATGAGTGGTTTAAGCTTTCTACCAGAGTAGAACCTCTTGTCATGCGAACCAAACCTTGCCCCATGCCGCCCCAGCTTCTAAATCCTATTCCGTTGCTGAAGTAGCGACCCAGCCAGACACGATCCTTGCGGCACGCCATACTGTCAGAAGAAAACAAAAGCAGAAGCAACGTGCCTCGTAGGAACCATATCATGACGGGCCCACTAAGGCCAGGATGAATCATGAGAACAACTAGCTCGGTCACTGTAGCAAGGGCTTTAAAGTATTGTAGTCAGCTCCTTTCTTCCCTCGGAGTTGTGGGGTTTCTGTAAGTCAGTGCACGCTGCGTAGTACGCCTCGCGTGGTTTCAAAACTCAGTCATTGACTTTAATCATTGGCAACTCGAAGACCTATGTCCATCAAATAGTGAGTCATAAAGTAAGGACAAGTCAAATCTTGAAGGCATTATCGTACTAGCATGACGTAAATATCAAGCTTCGCTCCAAGATTCTGGATAACGCTAGACTTGGGCATGTCAATTGAAGCTGCTTGAGCAAAAGATGTGGGCTCACCACTCTGATTTTCTTTCAGCTACAACATTTTGGAAGTACTGGCCCAATGGAATAACCTTCGTCTGCTCTACAGACCTCCTCAGTGTCAGATTGTCTTGAACATTACGTTGCCAGTCCGTGGTGATGCCCGAATTTATAATCCATTGGGCAAGAAGACTTGTTCGCTTTTGGTAAGACTAGCCTTCCAGAGGAAGCAGAACCGACAATCGCCCAGATGCCCTATCTTTTACGGCGTACGCGTGAGTTGGCAGGATCGCTTGTTACATTCCAAACAGTTTTACTTTTGAGGATGGGATAATGCACTGATCAGCAACACATTTAGTTGCAGAGCGTGCATCTAGGGTTGATGAGAGTCGGCATTATGACTGATGCTTCGGAGCATCTGGGGTTAATAATCCGGTCATGTTGGTATGAAGAGGCGGAGACAAGTGACCAAGTCGCCCAATTTTAATCCTATCAGGGAATACCGTGACAAGTATTTGATCAAACCGTACCGTCGATTTCCTCCGTTAGATGCCTCTGACTCTGGAGCCGCTAAGGTACCAAAACAAAGCGCCATTGTTAATTTCCAGTGAAGACAAAACATATAATACGTATTTTCGAATCATTGACCTGGTGAAGTTCAGTGGCGAATTATTTGACACCAGCCAATGGATCAGTTTCTGAATGGGCCCGAACACAATACCGGGCACAACTAGTGAGAGCTACATAGCGACCCGAGCTGCCTATTTGTGGACGGTACGAAGCATCAAGTCACAATTCGCATCAATCAAAGAAGCATCGTCTTCTCACCAAAGCTAACTGAGGCATTGTCTACAAAGGGGATTATGCGCCTCTAAGGCGCTTCTCTCCGGATTTCGGGATATCTTTGTCCCAGTCAAGGACCCAACACAAGCCGCAGTTCATTACTTTGGATTTGATGCGAAAACTTTGCTATGACGTGTGAACGTATCTTGACAGTGATAGGAACCAAAGCGAGCGTCATGCATAAAACTGTAGCGAGCAGGCACGGGACCGAGGTTACAACTCTTCAATCGACCAGCAAATCGCCCCCATATCGGGCGGGATCACGTGATTGCGTGTCTCATTATTCCCGTGCTCTGCAAAGATTTTCTCAACCATCCAACGTGTCCACCTTCTTCCGTATCATTCCTGTCGTTCTTTGTACTCTAGCCGTCTTTTAGGTGCGTACGGCCATGAGGTGACCACTGGACCCAGAGATGCTTATTGTTTTCATTCTGTGACATTCAGGTACCACTTCGGCCGTGCGGGTTTTGTCAC
The DNA here is from genome assembly GCA_000827485.1 of Amanita muscaria Koide BX008. Lineage (NCBI taxonomy): Eukaryota > Fungi > Basidiomycota > Agaricomycetes > Agaricales > Amanitaceae > Amanita > Amanita muscaria. Next base: position 202,473 of record KN818242.1, on the reverse strand, counting down.
CTTCCCGCTTTACAGCGACACCGGGCGACCTCCCGTGTCCATGCCTTTCATCCCGTTTGTCGAAGCAGATTCATGTTCCACATCCACCGCACCTCAAATCGCTTTCCCCGAGTCCAACCCCGACTATGAATACGAAAGCGATATTGTGGACCAGTGTGGCAGCATGACTGACGGCCTTGAACATCAAGACATTCCACAAAGACCGTCTAGCCGCCTCGGGTTCCATTCTCCACCCTCAAACAATTACCTCGCAGATTTGGAAGATCCGAACGAAGACATGGACGAAACCGCGAATTGGACGCATATGGCCTCTAACGCAGAGACGATGCGTTCCCGCACTGACTTGGCTTCCACTTCTGGAATGGCGTACGATTTTGACGTGGACATCACAACCGTGGCATCCGCTGACGCTCTGCAACTTCATGAACCCCTTCTTTCAATGTCCCCCACTAGCATCGACATAACAGACACCTCCTACCTCAATGCCGCTAACCCATTCTCCTTATCTGACGACGACGAATCTGACGGTTCCGACCCTGATTCTGATTGTTCTTCTTGCGAGAACGAGGACGACGATTTTGAGTTCTCCCTAAATTCCGTTCCTCTCCCTTCTTCAACACCTTCATCGTCTACCCCTATGTTCATGGCGCCTGTTGCACATCTCTCCACGTCATCGACTCATTCTCCTCGTCCACCTTCACCCACCGAGCCAAAGCCGATAACCCCTATGCGCCTCCCGCCGCTTAGACCAACCCACAGCAACCATGGTTATTCAAGGCATGCCTTACTTCAGCTCAAATGGTTCTGGGCTGTGCGTGAAGGCAAATGGGCCGAAGACGATGCCCAAATGTGCGATTTCAAAGCATATAGCGGTCCTGGCCAATCTAGTCAATCTAGTGGGTTTGGCCCGCTGCGAATCCCAGCACAACGCAATCTTTTCAAGCTGAAAACTCCACCGCGAAACCCAACTTTGCCTCCGATGTCTGTACACCCGAGACGTGGTGATATCGCTGCTTTGCGTGATCCGTACTCTATGCATATGGACAGGTGTTTCGTCAATATGCCCAGCTGGACATTGGCCAAGACGATGTACATGTTCGACGTGCATGTCGGATATGAATGGCATTCTCGCGTCGCGGCAATCAGCAAGTGGAAACGATGCGACGACAATGTTGGCATCAGTCAGGGGGCGGAAATACACAAGAAGTCCGGCACAGAAGCCCGTCGGAAGAAGGAACCTTCCACTGATACAGTAGATGACGTCGATCTAGACAGCGAGAGCGAATCTCTTGGAACTTCTGCTTCCATCGCCTCCAGTGACGACTCCGACGCTACTCTCGTGGAGGACGGCGATCTTGAAAGGGAAGACTATTCTACGTTTGAGGCGTTTATGTCCGGAGCTGGTCCTTCTTCCCCATCAAGCTCGAGCGAAAACAGTTTCACCACGCCCCGCTTCAAATGTGTTTCCCCAACTATCTGTCCGACTGAAAAACCATCTTCAAAGTGTCCATTATCCCTGTCGCTATATGCGCAAATGCCATCGCGCAGTACGGAACTCCTTTCATCCCTCAATGGCGACACCAAATTAACGAAGCCTTGGGTGACAAACTGGTATCGTCGCTGGGAGATCTTGTTAGATCTCATGCGTTCCAACTGGGATCAACGTCAACTCTTTGCTGCGCTCAGCATCAACGAGTACCCCCACTGCGCTGAGCAGTCGTGCTCGACTAACGGCGATGCAGTAGTTGCTGGCCGAAAAGGAAAACGGCGTTTGAAGCGCCAGCCAAGGTTCTTCGTTGAAGATGAGAATTCGTCCGAGGACAGCGACTCTTGGGAATGGGATTCTTCGTTTGATTGGAAAAATATGGCACAGATTTCGGAGCCTGGGTGTGGCCTTGGCGTTCGAGCATTGGATGGCTCGGTTCTTTTGTAACATTATTTTATGTGTGAGATAACATTCCCATGCACGGTTTGTTTTCTGATCGATCTCTTGTTTTTCTAGACGACGTCTATACTCAACTAGTTCAAGGCCAAGCTCGACTTGCCCTCGCAGGAATGGCCGTTATATCCACTCATGCACTCCTTTCTACACTCATGATTAATGGAATAAGATATAATGACAACATGTAAACCTTACCGTTTTTTATTTTCCTTGCATTTGCCCCCGAGTCCATCACTTGCATATACAGCAATCTATAGTCTGTTGTGTTGCACAGTCACGCTATTCAGTACTATTGCACTCGTTCATTATCTACAAAGTGTTGGGTTTTATTTCGGTAGCTTGCAAGCTAAAAACAAAAAGACAAAGACAAACAGTACACTACCCATCATAACATTTATCCCACATTTTGCCATGAGCCATTGAGCTCAAGTCCAACTCAACTGCAATTGTGACCGGCAGGAGCCAACTGCTCAGTGATAACTTCCTGGAAAGGCCGAGCGAGAAGGTGATCAAATTGGGTTTCCTCGGGATATCAGGATGTTCGGATAGAGAATCGGCAATGTGACCCCTGATTTCGGGCATTGAGATTGCAAGCTGGTGGGCCAACGTTGTGAAGAGCCGGTTGCCATCGTTCCAGTTGACATCCGACCTAAAGAAGAAGCTGGCAGCTACTTTCGGTCCGGCAGATGAGCGGGCGATTGTCTGTGCTATCGCAGATTTTCCAGCACCAGGTGGACCATATAGCCAGGATATGCGCTCCTTCGCTTTGGGGTTGTCAGCCCAGTCTCGCAACCTCTTCAGAACGTTTTCACGTGTTCCAGGATGACATTGACGATCAGGATCTTGAACGAGGAATCAATTTGGGCGTCGAATGAGATGAATCCGTTCAAAGGTTCTGGCAGGCCTTGACGAGCAATCAGGTCGAACGATGAATAAAAGCACAGGCTACTATGGCGCACCATCTTTCCCTCCTCCATAAACATTAGTTACACTTCCGATATTGGGTTGCCGCTGATATTTACACCCTGGGCGTTTTGAAAAATAATATTGCTCTCCATGACAGAGGAAGTGGTGAATAACTCAGCTGGCGATGGAATCCTGAGCTAGGGTATGAGAAGTTCACGGGTCCGTCGGTATTTGCGGTAGCAGAACTGAATTCCGAACCAGAATTCCATGTGCATTGCTTGCCAGAACAAACCAGACACTAGTCAGGGTCACACCTTCCATATACATACTGCCTGCGGATTGTAAAAGACTACTAGACTAGGGCACGAAGCTCTATCGACTCTCGAAGCAGAGCTCCTTTGGGATCCCCAAACGCTGTGTGCGGTAAGTACCAGTGCTGGACCTTACTGGGCGCATTAAGACCACTCCCATCCTGTATAGAATCAATGCTAGAGCAATGTGTCAGCTGACAGTCCATCCCACTGATCAAATAACACAAACTCATCTAGAGTCATCCCCTAACATCGTGTACTTCCTCTTGTGTTTTGGGTTATATTTGACGGGAAAACTTTCCTCTCTCCCGTCGGGGAAGATAAGTGCGAGTGCGATAGGGAGGACATCGATCTTGGGGTCGACACTTCTATAATCGCAAAGAGCGAGGGGCCATTGTAGAGCAAGGACGTCTATGGGCCGGCGAAGATTAATGATCTGGAAGCGGTAATTCAGCAGTCCTGATGCTTCCGGGGCAAATGTCGGTGAACACGAGTAATAGAAGAAGCGATCGTCTGATCGACGTGTTGTACAGGCTAACGTTTACCAGGACCGTTGTCAAGTAGTCCTGGACGAGTGCGACGCATGGCTGTTTTTACTGATTAGTATGATTATGGCGGCTTAGCAAGTCGACGTACTGTGTTCAAAAAAGATTACTTTGCTAGCACCCATAAGCTCCTTGACGAGCTCGGCCTGTTCCGCATAATAATAGTTCTTGATCTTCTCGGCGTATTCTTGAATTTGTAAGACGAAAAAGCCAGCGGTATCCAACTGAAAGTTGTCCTTCCCACGGATGTCACTTCTTTGCTCCAAGATTTGATCGGGTCTAAGGTCGAGCAGATCCTTACGGGAAGTCATCCATTCCATGACTTTCAGCCTGAGAGATCATATCAATGTTCTGCCACGCGCACGGGTGCCGTCAGGTGGTGACACAGTTGAGGGTCGTAGTGACAAGGTCAGCCAAGACTTTGGGAATGCAAATTCGTAACTAGTGAGAGCTCTGAAGTATCATCTGAAGTGTTTCATGGTCTTATATACCTTCGAGCTTAGTGTATCAAGCCATGGTGGTGGGATCATGTCATTTCCTTCATGACATTATGTCCTACCTGATAAAGGCGCCCATAAAGCGCCTCATCTGTTGCTCCACAGTTTGGAAGCATAGCCAGCGCCCAGGCTATTTCTGCTTCTTACTCTATTCTCCGTTCAGTTTAGCCTTGTGACTAGACTGCCGTTTTTCACGGATCACGATGAACGATTCAGCGCGATGATGGCCGGTCAAATGAAATGTGCCTAATAAGTATGTCTATGACATGAATTACATGGAAGTAAGTCTTGTCACCCGCGCTGTCTCTCGTGCTTCTGAATTCAAGATTCAAGATTCACCTGGACTAGGTGGAGACTCTGGAGAGCTATTGGAAAAGATCATCAAACCGGTTTTAAGGGAGTTGTTGAGTTGCAGGGGACGTGTCTCAGGCTTGACGAATATAGCTTTCAATTGAGTATCTGCGATATCTCATACCAGTGTGAATCGATTTCTTCGTATATCACTTACTACGGCATGGAGATCACCTGGGTAAACTCCCTGTGTTCTTCTGGATGTTCAATTGCTTATCTCTTGATGGCCTGTGCGCTGGCCGGAACCCTAGGTAACCTGTTATCTTGATCGTGCGTATCAGTATGTTCAGGCAAGTTTTTTGGCCTGGGATCAAGGCGAGGTTGCGTCAAGCCAAACTAGTGGTAATAGATTCTACTTCAACATCACTGGTCCTGATTGCATAGCGCCAGCCTATTGTGTTGTTAAAACGAGGCGTGTACCATCGTAAACTTAGACTTGAAGGTGAGACGAAATGAGGCGTGTACCATCGTAAACTTAGACTTGAAGGTGAGACGAAATAAAAAGGGGGCATGATGCATGCGCATGCTGCACCGATTACTTGATCTCATTGTCATTGAAAATCCAATACGCAATGATATATCACTGCTACACTGCAAGGCGACCACCACCGACCACGAACGGTGACCAACCTACGCGGTTAAAATCGCAGTCAATAGTATGACGAGCAGGCTATTGACTGCGATTTGACTACACAAGCAGCTACTGTCCGTGGTCGCCTGAGCCTATTAACAATGTAGCAGTGATGTATGGCACAAAATAATCCATTGTGAAAGAAGGGTGCTCAACTTTAGGAGAAACTTGAAGTATCCAACAATGTATGTGTTTGAACCCCAATTTTATAACTTTAAGAAAGGTTAGGCGCCATTGGGATGGGATTTACCAGTTCCGGAATCCGGGCCGTAAATGAATAGGCCTATTTGCAGTGGCAGATGTCACGCTCACGTGAACAACTGAATACGCTTAATTTCCGAAGCCGCGATTGAAAGCGCCGCGGCCTGGGAGGAAGGGCAAGATCGCGGATATCGAAAAATCCCTATCAGCAGAGAGAATGTAGTGAATTTAGCGGAAAGCGAGTTGGCTCGTGTACTAAACTGCGGTTTCTTCACGAAATCTCGACTGACGACTGAGAAAACACGGCATTAGGATACAACGATGGTTATCGCCGCGTCAACTAGGTGTTTTCGTCCCGAGCAGTGGTTCATGACCAACGCAGAAACGGGCGATGCCACTGTAACTGAGGGAGCATATTCGTGGCCCATTTATGAGTCCACAAGGACAGTACCATTGCAGGCGAGGAACTGCAATTCATCCCTGGAGCACAGCTAACATGGGCTCAGAATGCGAGACCTGTTATAAGCATGGGGTTTGGGAGTGTGCGACTTCAAGAGAGAAATGATTGATGGTGATGTAAATTCTTAAACCGTATTTATACGCTCACTGCAGGTCTCGAGTCATTGTTGCATCAGTGCCTTGGAGAGGGTTCGATAAGTTTCCGGCTCCGAAAATGTCCGGACATTCAGGTTCAAGCTTGATAACATGTTCTATTACTAAGTTTGGGCCGCTAGTGGCACACAACTTGACGTTTTGATTGTTAGAGCCATAAATGAATGGGGTGATTAAAGTGCCACTGCACCGTTGCAACAGCAGATGCGAGAATCTTGATTTCCGCGCTAGCGGGAAATTCGAGTTTCACTGCATCAAAGCTGTGAAAGGAAAGGTCAATGTGGACGTAGAAGTCCTGAGAAGCTGTTGAAACCATAATTGCCGCAGATAACCATGATCCGATCCGAACTTGAAGATGTCCCAGAGCTACAACGGCAGCATTCTGGTATGAAAACAGGTATTGACGCCGTCGTTCTGATATAATCCAAGGTTTCTAACGTCTTGACCGCGTCTATGGATTTAGTCTTCAAGGAAGAAATGGTTAGTTTCCAGCAACTTCAATGAAAGGAGAAAATAGATCGCTCCACTGCTACGATGGAACAATCATAAGCCTTTTCGAGTCGTTCTCTATCAACGTTCAGCTTATTCACCCGAATGTGACGCCAGGAACCTATTTATATCAGATAAGGCCTACTAGCTGACACGGAACGCCTAATTCCCCGCTTCTAGACCGATACCAAGCCGGCTGAGACCGGGGTAACTGGGGTGCGACGAAGTCAGATTCAGAAGCGCTGATGACGTTGGTGAAGACGTCACTTTTATCGGTTCGGATTTCATGGATGCATTTCTTATTCAGATAGGAACGTCCTGATTCGTTCCTATTAGCAGTAGCCGGGAGAGATCGTTGTAAGTACATACCGGTATGTTCATGACTTTGCTCATAATAATAGGTTGCAGTTATTGAAAACGAAGTAAAACATTTTTCGAGCTCGCCAGAAACGTTCACCCAAAACTGAGTCACAGGCTGCCTCTAGACAATTGTCTTCACCTGATCCATGAACAGGTTCATCAGGTTCAACACGTTACGGTCTGGAACTGCGGGCGCATGAATTCTTGTGTTATCTGTTTCAACAACAGCATGCAGACAGTTCTTACTTCTATTGGTGACGTTGCAGCCACTGCATGGCACGACGAAATGATTCTAGTGATTGAAGAGGAAGAGAGTCAATCACGTGCACTATCGTTGAAAGACTTTACGCGTACGTAAGTATGGGATGATAATCACGGCCGGCAGCACCATAACTATCGAACCCGGTGTAAAATA
>KN818242.1:150415-195113 GCA_000827485.1 Amanita muscaria Koide BX008 | reverse complement strand
CACGTGCACTATCGTTGAAAGACTTTACGCGTACGTAAGTATGGGATGATAATCACGGCCGGCAGCACCATAACTATCGAACCCGGTGTAAAATACTATGGCCTACTATGGCCTACTATGGAACCGGCACACCCCCCCAATCGGCAGTCACAAAATGTCACATCATGCCAGCCATGCCGGATTGACTGTCCGCCCGATTACAAATTGTTCAAAAGAATCATTATTGTAGCTAAAGAATTAGACGGTACAAAATTAGATGTGTAGCAATTACAATATGCTAGTAGAGTTTACGGGAACATGAGATGAGCCTGTATACAAAGAGAGAGTCGCTGATTAAGTGGGACTGATGAGGAATAAGAATGTGAAGGAGTTGGTAGTAAGGAGGCGGCTCGGCGGCTGGGACAGTCACGGTGGGTTCAGAGTGAGAACCTGAGATGTTTGCGTGCCGTCGTCGACCTCCTTGTCTGAACAATCCAGCAAATCTTTGCGCTTGTAAGCGCTCAGAGAGCTGTCGATTGTCCGTAAGATGGTGTCTGTTGCGATGCGTGCATTCCGCGCTGCGGTCTCAGCTGTTTTTTGTGCCTCCTTCTCTGCATTAAGCCTTTCCTGCTCCAGGCGTTGAGCCTCTTCCTCTTGAAATGCTGCCTTGAGTTCTGGCAGCGTCCCAAAGCGGGCCTTCACTTTCGTTGAGGTGGGGGTAGCCGGGTCTTCTTTTTTTGTCAAATTCTCCATCTGCTGAAATGAGCCAGCCCTTGAACGCGTCAAGCCGAGTTTGACGCGTAAAAGTTTGAACTCCGCCCGGCATTCAACGGCAAAGGTGACGAGTGGTGACAATGCACTCAACGAAGGGACTCCTTCTATAATGTGAATATTGCTACAAAAATTCAGCCATGTATTCTTATTGTGTCTAAATAGGCCTGTGTGAAGTAGCTATGTTGCAGCATGTCAAACGGCTGAGATATAAAGGGGGTGCCGATTGGGGGGGGGTGCCGGTTCCATAGTAGGACATAGTATGTTGGGCCGGGCGCAGACCATCATAACGGCACTGAATAAGGTGTATGCTACTGATATCTTTATGTCACGAGCGAACCCATCATTGTAAAGGCGTCAAGAGAACTTCCTGTCTTCGGATCCCACGAAAACCATCAAGCATTTATCATGAACAGGTTCTCGAATCTCGTTGTTTCGACCTTTGTCAGATTGTCGTGGAGATAGAGTGAGGAACATGATTTGATTGCCGAGCCAGCGCCCTCTCACGAGTCCTAGTCCTCATGTGAGTCTATATGATATGAATCGGGGTAGTCTGGGACAATATAAGCTCACTGGTCCTGTCCAGCCTCTGCACAAATATGGGCGCGCAAACCGCTGTGGCACTCCTCATCATCATAGCGCTCTGTTATGTCCCCTCTCTCTGGAGAACCATTATTCACAATCGAAAGGTGTGTCGAAAGCTCACCACAGTCGACCATACTCACAACAATCCTTCAGCTAAGGTCAATACCGACTATTGGTCCCTCCGGTTCTTTAAACTCCTACATAGGAGCCCTGCGATTCATTTTCTATGGGCAAGGAATGGTACAAGAGGGATATGACAAGGTAGCGGACTTGACGTTGAGACTCTGCTTCACCTGTAACCGTGTCTTTAGTTTCGGGGATCGCTTTTCAAGATACCTACCTTGACATCCTGGCTCGTAGTTGTCTCTGGTGATCAGCTAATCGATGAAATCCGTCGTGCACCCGATGACGCTCTCTCTCCTACTGAGGCTACCCGCGAGGTGCCTTCGCACATTTCCCCTTTACAGCAACTATCTGACACTCTTCGAAGACGTTTTCTACTGATCTGACTCTTGGCGCGGACCTTTTCGACGATCCTTTCCATATTGAAATTGTTAAAGGACCGCTCACAAGGAATATTGGCGCAAAATTTGCCGACGTTCAGGACGAGATTATAGCAGCCTTTGATGATTTTATCCCCGTTCAAGGAGACGGTAATTCTCTGCTGTGATCTTTCCTACGCTCCCAGCTGACTGGTCGTAGAATGGACTGAAGTCACATTGTTTAAAACTATCATGGACATTGTGTGCAGAGCAAGTAACAGGATGCTGGTTGGCTTACCCCTCTGTGAGTAAAATGTGTCTCCGAGTCGCTGTGCTACCATGAATACTTTTTAGGCCGCGATCCTGACTGGATAGACTTGAATAAGCAGTTTACCATCGATCTCGTCACGTCAGCGATTGTCCTTGGTTTATTTCCTGATGGTTTAAAGCCGTATATATCTTCTCTCCATAGCAGACGCAGAATCAAACTAATTCTTCGCTAGTTTTGTAGCCCCCCTTCTGAGGAGCATACCGAGGGCTGTCAAACGTGGAATCAAACACCTTAAACCTTTGATTGAAGAACGTCTTGAACAGACGGCTCTGCATGGGAAGCATTGGTCAGAAAAACCTGTTGGTATTCATACTCTTCTGCTCATGTAAGTATACTGAACCATGCTTGCAAAGAACGATGTGATCGGTTGGGCGCTCGATGTTACGATGGATAGACCAAGAAATACTAAGGCTATCGTCCGGGCGGTGCTCGGTACGAATTTCGCTGCTATCCATACTACGACGATGGTAGGGAGATTCTTATTTCTGGCGTGCGTTTGTGCTAACTTGACCAAGTCGTTTACATTCGTACTGTACGAATTGGCTGCACGCCCAGAATATATACAGCCACTGCGGGACGAGGTCGAGGCAGTAATCAAAGAGGAAGGATGGTCTAAGGGATCTATCCGGAAGTTATGGAAAGTAGACAGCTTCGTCAAAGAGTGTCTGCGAGTATCTAACCTCAGTCCTGGTAAGTTCCAACTCAAGTAAAGTGCCTCACTTATAGCTTATTCTATATTGTCCAGTAACCATGATCCGAAAAGTAATGAAAGATTTCACCTTTTCGGATGGTATGACAGTCCCTGCTGGCAGCATGATTGCAGTTCCTTTCGACCCCGTGCATACAGATGCAGTAAGTGGACCTTTTATCTGACAGTCTTTTCTCTTTGACAAAAGTTTATAATATGAAGGATAATTACACAGACCCAAAAGCATTTGATGGATTCCGGTTTGAAAAGATGCGCGGGAACGATAACGAAAATCTCAAACACCAGTTTGTATCTCTGAGTGTCGACTATGTACTGTTTGGGAATGGACGTCATGCTTGGTATGAGCGCTCGCTTTTCCTGGTATTCGTTGGTGATAGTGATGTCTGACTTAGCCCTGGTCGGTTCTTCGTGGCGAATGAACTGAAGATAATGCTTTCACACGTTCTGCTAAACTATGACATCAAGATGGCGGATGAACGAGGACGCCCTAAAAACTGGCAGTTTGGAGCTTTCGGCGGTCCAAATGCGACGGCTAAGATGCTGTTCCGCAGGAGGGCGACATCTGGGGTATGATGTTAAGTAAGGTTAAACCTCTTAACGTACAGACACGTTGTATATAATAGTGTACGCTGAAAACCCTCTCATTCCCATCCCTCTTTTCTGGACTTCTTTCGTCTTTGATTTGGTCTCTCCCTGTTCCTCGATGGCTTGCCATCCTCTCAATTTCTTTGGTACTGCTTTCAGCCGTTTGTACTGCTATCGCTCACGCGGTTACGAGTGTATTACACTTGCTGTCGTATGATCAGTTAGGTATATATGAACTCGTATCACTGGTTTCTCATTGCGGATGTAAGCTGTCTAACTATTGAACATGTAAATGAACTCGTATCACCGGTCTTCTATTGTGAATGTAAACCGTCTAACAATGGATTGCTAATGAATCACTGGCAAGTTTTTCCGGCAAAATGTACATGGGCTTGTAGCGTATGATTTTGATTGTAACACGTATGCTCAATTTTTCTTTTGGGAACAGAGTGATTTTGTGACTAGAATAGGCGAAAAGGAATCTCATCTCAGTCTCTAGACTGAGGTGAGTGTAGAAGAGTCCGTTGTATGCGTCCTAGTAGAGTTATCAAAGGGAAGGATGAATCGGCGCGCCTTGGTGAATGAGTGGAAGCTCTTCCAAGTGCGTTTAAACACACAATGCGTGTCGGCGTCCTTAAAGTGTATAGTCAAAGCTTCGGGTTCAAAAAAATTAGGATATGAACCGGCATCCATAGACCCCGTCGAGAAAGTTTTCGTATCAGATTCTACTCCAGCGTCATTTGCCCCGAATTGCCTAGAGTCAAATGATTCCGTTGTTGAAACGGGGCATGCGCCATCGTAAAGTGGGTCATCTAGTTCCGTCGGTGAAGCAGGGAACGTGTCGAGGAAGCCTGGAAGTGACACATTGGCAATGGAATGTACTTGATTCGCAATGGTGATGACTTCCTTCCATATATCATTGCTACGAAGCGACCATGAACGGTGGTCGCCCGGGGGGTCAAAATCGCAGTCAATAGCCTGGACATTTGATAAGAATTCTCCAAGCTCGCTCGTGAATTGCCGAGCTTGCTGTTCGTCAAGACCGGATCCTCGAAACGAGTACGCAAAATGTTTGCATTCTGCTAAGACGGCGAGCACCAATTTGACTTGCCGTTCACTGGCAGAGTCCCGGTATTGGAAGATAACTTGGAAAATTAGTTTGAAGGTTCCCTCGTAGTATATGCTATTCGCAAGACCAGTTTTAGCTGTGGATAGCAGCGAGTGGGCTATTTTCACGGGAAGACGGCGGCCTGACATGGGGTCTCAGTCCTGCTTGGTACGAACAAAAAACATTGTCTCTGTACCTTGAATCAGGAAAGCGTTAATTGAGTTGAATCCGAGGCGTGCATAGTCCATTCTCTTGCCAATTTCATTGATGCAATGAAATTGTAACTCAGCCAATTGAGTCCTGAGCTCAGGCAATCGCGTTACGTGTAGTTCCAGCCATCTCTTCAACACAAAGGCGGTGGCCGCGGGATCGTTCACATCAATGAATTTTTGAGAAGCAGCGGTGATTATTCCAGCGAGCGGGCTCGCTGGTCCTGTGCACGTTTCCTTGAAACGAGGCAAGATACTGGGCAGATGCAAGTCACTGATGCAGCGGTATACGGCAACCACGACTTTAGTAGTTTTCTCGATTGTTGGGTTAGAATCGATCCAAATCAAAGCATTGATGAGGGGGGTATTAACGTCTTGTGTATTATCCGCCTGCATGAAAAGAGAACAATCTTGTTCGAGCCAGTCGATTGACTTGGTCCTGGTGGGTGGCCTGAATTGAGGTAAGATTGCTCTCTGACTCTGGTGTAGTTTCAGCAACGCTCTCCTCCCGTTCCGCTGCGTCCAGTAGGAAGTGAAATTGAACAAATTTATGAAAATGAAAATCAACCAATTTCCAAGTTTGAAAAAGAACCATGAAGACGGTGATCGGAAAGGGGAAAGTTCGGATGTCAAGCTATTTTGCGGTGCCTTCCAAAAGCAGTATAATGGATGGAGAGCGACGATGAAGTAATATACAAAAAGAGCGCAGGAGACACCGAGGAATACGTAGGCGTCGGGATGGTTCAGCTGCGAAAGGAACATGACCAAACCCACGGTTGAAAGTGTCACGCTGAGGGGTAGGAGAATGGGAATGATATCGCAGATATTGAAAAAACCCCGTCGGCAGAGAGAATCATAGCGAATTTGGCGGAAGGCAAGTTGGTTCTTGTAACTGAACTGGGGTGTGTTCACGAACTCTCGAAGCCACTGGTAGCTGAGATGACACATCAGGAGCGATGCAGAAATCGATACGAGTGACACGGCCCATAACGCAACGATGGTTACGGCCGCGTTGTTTGGAATGAATACGGCGCCATCGTTGTCCGGTGGCTGATGAGTCAAATTACCAACACAGAACCGGAAAATGAAACTGTAGGGCGGATTTTTCGTGACCCATTTATACGAGTCCCAAAGGACGGTAGCGTTACAGGTGAACAGAATGATCCCCTGTTCGATCGTTCAGTTACGTTAATCTGCATACTGGCAATAACGAAATACTTGCATATTGAAAGTAACGATCAAGGTTTTCTTTCCTGTGTTTATACATATTGCGATCAGCTGCTTGCACTAAAAGCAGCAGGCATTTCCAGGGGTCCCCTTGGCAAGTCGAAGTCAACTGGCATTCGTCCCTGGAGCACAGTCGACATGGGTTCAGAGTGAGAGAGCTGTTATAAGCACTGGATTTGTAGTTTGTGTACATTGAGCAGAGAGCAGTGTGCGACTTCGAGAAAGAGATAGTCAATAGACATGTTACCCTAAACCGTACTTATATCGGTTGAGGGGCCGCTGAACTGCAACCAGCCTCGTTGTATCAGTGTTTTGGCGACCTATCGGATTCCCGGCTCTCCGGCTCAGAAAATGGCACCATTCAGGTTCAATCTTGGTAGGATACATACATGTTCCGGAGTTTGGGCCGCCAGTAGTGGAAAAGAAGCCTTAATGAATGGGATGATTCAAGTGCCACCGCTGTTTGCAGTAGTAGACGCGAAAATTACGTGTGTGTGCTGTGGCATACTGCAGTGGCGGCGTGAGAAATGTCCACTGCATCAAACTATTTTAAATGGGAAGCTGTTGGGTGGCCACTTTCTGGGCCGCAACATTGATAACTGTGGGCCATGACATTTGTAAACCGTACGTAACCTTGATCCGAGGATGTGCCACTGGCACACGAATGGCAGTATTTTGATAATGAAACAGGACAGCTATCCTACACGCCGCGGGACACCACCACTGCACCACAGTTCTGATATAATACAAAGCCTTCTTTTATCGTTAGCGTTCTATGAATCTAGTCCTCGAGGAAGAAATAGTTGCCGGCAGCTTTGATAAAAGGAGAAAATAGAAACTGCATGAGCACGGGCCGCTCCACTGCTACGATAGATTAATCACATACATTTTTGTTCTCTATCCTTCACACTGTTAAGCTTGTTCACCCTTGGCCGGAAATTCGTGGGATCGCGACGGAATGTGATCTCTAGTGACGCCAAGAACCTATTCATGCCAGACAAGAGCGTTTGCGGGCTGTGGAAAACGAAAACAAGTTAAGAGTCATTATACGCTGCTTCGAGGAAGAAACATACGGAGTAGCAGTTGCTGTAATAGCCGGCTGGCCTTCGAAAACGATGACTCGATCAGCGAGGTAGGTCGCCATGATGAAGTCGTGCTCGATCACGAAAGCGGTCTTCTTTGCGTGGAGGATGAATCTGATAGGCGTATTAGCAGCAGCCGAAAGAGATCATCGTAAGCATATACCGTTTGATGACTTTGCTTGCAATGATACGTTGCTCAGAGTCAAGGAAACTATAAATAGTTATTGAAAACAGAGTCAAACATTGTTCGGGGACTCACGAGCTTGGCTCATCAAGCAGATATACATTGACGTTTGTTTTTCCCAAAGCCAGCACTATGGCGACTCTCTGAAGCTCACCTCCAGACAACGTCTTCACCTCTTGATCCATGATATTATCCAGGCTCATCGGTTTCAACACGTCAGTCTGGAACTGCGGGTGCATGAATGCTTGTTTTATCTGTTTCAACAGCAGCATGCGGACAGTTCCGGGGAATTTGGGCGAGATCGTTTGCGGTTTAAGTGATACAGAAAGAGTCTGTTTGTCCGCTTCCTCATCTGGCGTATCACCTGCTAACAGCCGCACGAACGTCGTCTTTCCAGTCCCGTTCTCACCAAGCATGACAATAATCTCAGAATCCGTAAAACTTCCGGCCTCGACAGTCAGCTTGAACGATCCAAGGGTCTTCGTCATTGAGGGGTAGGTGTAATGACGTGTCTTATCGGCAACGACCTCTTCAGCTGTTTCCACCATTTTAAAGGAGAGAGACTCCTCCCGAAACCGGAGGTTTTCGGTTGGTATATAGCCATCGAGGAAGATATTGATGCCTTGGTTTGATACTAAATCATGGGTGCCGAGGTTAGTGACCAAAGAACTTACCTTCCCTAACAGAGTACGGCATCGTCACGACGCCATACATGGACGGTTTTCCATACAGACAACAGATAAAATCGGAAAGATAGTCCAAGACTGACAAATCGTGTTCTACAGCCACGACATAACAATCGGGCGTAAGCATAGAACGGATCACTTCGGCGGCGCGTAAACGTTGTTTGATATCAAGGTAACTTGATGGCTCATCGAACATGTAACTGAACACCCAGGGTTCATCAGTTTCGGATGCTGATGGACATGAGATCAACTCACACGTCAGCCTTTTGAATGCATGACATGGCAATAGCGAATCGCTGAAGTTCCCCACCAGACAATTGTGAAATTTCGCGCTGTAAAACATGATTGAGCTCCAAGTCGTCGCACATTCTTTGTTTGTTGTCTAGTTCTAGCTTGGAATCGAGCATCTTATCAACGGTCATATTGCCTTTGATAGCTCTTGGTATGTGATCGACGTATTGAGGCTTGATAAGCGCTTTCAAGTTATCCTCCAGAACCTTGGTGAAGTAGTTTTGTAATTCCGATCCTCGGAAGTATTTGAGTATTTCTTGCCAATCCGGTGGGTCCTAAAAATGAAGCTAACGTTGATTTCTACTCCCACCCTGATGGCAGCATGAGAGCATACATCATAGCGCCCGAGATTGGGTTTCAGCTTTCCTGCCAATATTTTGAGCGCCGTACTCTTCCCAATACCGTTCGTTCCCACTAGACCGAGGACCTGCCCCGGCCGTGGCGTTGGCAGACGGTGTAGTTTAAAAGCATTAGCAGTGTAACGATGAGTCACTTGTGAATCGAGGTTTGTAGGCAGGTTGATGATAGCGATAGCTTCGAATGGGCATCTAAAGGAACGTGGAACTTGATCAACGAGGGACCACAGGATCTGCCGAAACCGCCTAACTTTTTGACACAGATACCACAACCGATACACAGGAATTCTGAAATGAAGGCGATCTTATCTGTGGGTTTTACTTCAATACACAGCTTTCCTGTGGCACCACATCAACACGAATCCGTTGGAGACATGATCGGAATCGCACCCATTCTAACCACAGGACATGACTTGCGGCGCCAAGTTCAGTGATTAGGACACACTGAGGCAACAGGATTATACAGACCTTTTTACATTCCTGTGCGCACCGTTTGGGCTTGCATCTGTTCGCATCGACTATAGCAATACGAGTAATCTTGTCTTGAGACATTTCTTGGACGGTTCTGAATTTCCTTGGCTGCTAAATACCAGGACGGCTTTGACTTGCGTCGGCAGCGATGACGATGGACGGGCTAATCTGAGTAGGGCAGCGCGCCCGAAATTTGAGCTCAGCCCAAAACAGATCGTGGGAAATAATATATCTTTGGGTAATTTCCTTTTACGGTCTCCCACCCCGTCATGGCCAAGAAGAAAGACGCAGCTGGCGCAGACAAGAAGACGACGGAGAAGAAAAAGGATGACAAGAAAGCCAAGGGGAAGAGCGGTGACGATGAGAGCAAGGTTTGCACTGGCACTTTTTACATTCATGATAGGGCTCATCTTTTGCCAAACGAATAATAGGACAAAGGTCTAAAGCCAGCAACCGCCATAAACGTCCGACACATCCTTTGCGAAAAGCATTCAAAAGCTTCAGAGGCATTACAGAAACTTCAGGTGAACCATCATCTCCGTGCATCTCTCTCTACTACGTCGTACTTATCTACAATTTCACAGGAAGGCCAATCATTCAACAAAGTCGCACAAGAATACTCGGAAGACAAAGCTAAAGGTTCGTCTACACTTTCTACTTTCCTGCCGATGACATATTGATTTCATGTACAGCTGGAGGAAGTCTCGGATGGATGACCCGTGGAAGCATGGTCGGCGCCTTCCAGGAAGCCGCATTCGCCCTACAGCCGTCCACGGTGGACAAGCCCGTCCTATCGTCACTGGTGAAGACCCAGTTTGGCTATCATATCATCATGGTCGAAGGAAGACGCTGAACCTCAACCCGTATGATTACAAATTCTTACTCCCTCGCCTCGCTGTGTTATCATGCTTTGTGCTATTAACGTACGTGTACAATACTCTGTGGATATAGACAAAAAGATATTATACCGGGTTCCCTCAATCAAAAACGTGTAACACTACTATGCTGAAAAGAATTTTTTGTTTACAAACACCAGGGACCCGAATGACCATTACGAATGCTGATGAGATACTTTGATATTAAAAGATGGCACAAAATGCAACAGATGCAAAATTGCTCCTCTAGGAAAAATAGCTTGTGGATATATCAGATAATTTGCAGCTCATAAACATATTGGAATGAAGAAACGGGGGGAAATAAAGAAAGAAAAGAGGAGGAAGAATGCGCGTCCCACCAAGAAGGTTTGAACGAGCGTGTGTGTATGTGTCGGTGTGAATTGTGGGTGCATTGATTCTGCGTGTGGAGTTTGCGTGGATGTTGTGTGCGGTGCTTGATACATAATGCGCAATAGTCACGAGTAAAACCGAGCAGATGGAACGGTCGTAGATGCGGTTTGCGAAGAACTGAGAACAGGGTAAGGGTGATACACAGTGGCATCATCTGCACCAGTCAGCGCTGCAACGGACATCAATCGTCTTCTCGATGACATAACCGGCGGTGATGGAGGCGACTGTGGTGGCGGTGGCGGTGAGGTGGTCGAATACGTTGGCTGTATCATTCGTGACGACGTTATAACCGGCGGTGGTGATAGCGACGACTGTGGTGGTTGTGGTTGTGGTGGCGGTGTCGTCGAATATACTGGGTCCAACACTCGCGTGATTCGAGTTCTACACGCGCTCACTGGTGCTTCTGCATCCAGATCGGCCAATAGTCGCACACTTTCGGTACTACTGCCCATCTGTGTCGTTGCCATCGTGGGGGACACTGCTGATGAAGAACTTTGACCGCGCCCCCGACTCAGATTGGACAGAGACACCCGGACGGGTTGTTCCCAGACAGACGACGTCCTCTCAGCCACATGATCCTTGACGAGTGATCGTGAGCTGTCGCTAGTGCCATTAACCGAACCCAACCAAGACGCCCAATATGGCGTTGGTGCCGTTGTCTTCTTTTGGATACATTTCGCACGTTCGCCACGTTCTGGCGGATGATGGTCCGTCAACAGCCGAGGTAGAGCTGGTTTGTTTGGCAAGAGTGGAGGGACTTTTGGCGGATCTGGCAACTTGACAGCAGTTTCCCGAGGCTTGAACCTCATCGACAATGTCTGATTCCCGTCTTCAGTGTAATGCCGTGGATCAGGTTTGTTCAACCATCCTTCTGTCGGTATCGCGTACATTGGACGTTGGTTCTCTGCGAGAACCGCCGCTGATAAGGATGACGCTTTCTCATGGATCGACTCCGAACCTTCACCGTTCTCGTTGTTATCATCCATTGGTGGCTGCGTTTCCTGCTGCTGCTGCTGCTGTAGCTGATCCACTACAGGAACGGATGATCTAGATCGGTGACGGCTCGACCTTATCATCCGTCCGAGGTCAGCTTCAGCAACGACACTTTCAAGATCAAGCTCGACAAAATTGCTCTTGTAAAACTCTTTAACTTGAACCATCGTCTAAGGCCACCCCAAAAAGAAAATCAGCGTTCATTCATCCCAAAAAAGGAAAGCACACACACACCTTGTTCGGCATAGACGCAGCTATTCGTTTAAGGTCGTCGCCATGCAGAGCCAACAAGCTCAGAAAAAGATCTAAACCAAATCAAGGTAAGACTTTTCACGGCAGACCTGACTAAGAGATAAAGTGGTCCCACTTTTATCCGCCTCACTCCATTGGACAGGAGTAACAGAAGTGTTCCTTCGCCGATTATTGGTAGTCGTCGTCGTCTCCGATTGCTCTTGTCCTGTCGCACTTGCACTATCCACCACCATCGCCGACGCAGACGGGGGAACAGGCGTGGACACCGTCGAACTCTCTTCGACCGGCGATGACGGTTCTTCAATAATGATGCTTGCAGACTTGATACGAGACCGTTTAACTCTCTTTGTAGGCCGCTGAGAATCTGCACCCTTGTCCTAGTAATTCGCAAAAAAGCCTCAACATCCACCGCGCAAAAAAGAACAGGCACAACAGATTCCACAAATAACAAACTCACCGCTGCATCTTCATTCTCTCCTCCCTTGTTCCCGGTTTGCTGCCTTCTCTTCCGCCTGTTGTTACCCCTGGTGGCAGAGGTTGCATTCGTGGTCGTCGTCGCCGTTGCTGACGACGACGTCCCTGTAGCATGCGAGGTCGTCCCAGTGTCAATCTTCATCACATTTGTGGAACTCTCTGGCTCGGGTGTGGGCGTAGATAGAGGAGTCCCTTCTTGCTGTTGGATGATCGCCGTCCGTCTTCCTCCCTTCTTGCCACCACCTTCTGCTCTCCTCCCTTTCGACGCCCGACTCGGGACCGTCAACAGATCCACACCAGCAGCTTCTGCACTTGGTGCTCCTGAACCTGCTCTTCCTCGTCCTCCACCACCACCACCACTAACCTCCGCATCATGCTGCTGAATATCCGCGATAATCCCCTTCTTCCTCCCCGTACCTCTCTTCTTCCTCTTATTGGGCGCATACTGAGACACGACCTTTCGAAAGTCGATCATCTTCTTGTGCAGGTAATAAAACGCGACACACTGCCTTGTCGTCTTGCTCGGCAGAAACTCGGCAATAACACCAAACTGTTTCGGATATTCTGCAAACTTGTCCAAGAAGAGCTTCTTCTCCTCTTCCGTCCAGTCATGTGTACCCGACTGGGGACCATAGTACTCTGCCGGGTTCTCGACTAAATGATTCGTGTCGTCGTACACGTAATCGACTTTGCCGTGCGTGACGGATACCATGTCAGGTATCGTTGCTAGATTCTTGAGCGAGAGATGTGCCGGGTCCGTCGCTTCGTCATTACCAAGACTAGCAATGATCTGCTCCATCTCCAAATCTGAACGTACAGCGTCTCCCATCGTAGCAGCAGACCTCCTCGTCGTTCTACCCGCAGGTTGGACGACCTCCACCTCGGACGTGAGGGCACGAGACTGTTCGTCCAACAGCGCACAGTGCTGGACCCACTTTTGGTGAAGAGCTGCGTATTCTTTTCGTAGCTTTTGGATCCTGGCCACTCGTTCGGCTTCACGATCAGACAACTGTTTAGCTAGCACGCTTCGGATGCCGGTAGTGAACGCAGCCAGTCGGTCTAGGTGCCGCTTTCCATCACACACTTCGCTTATGAGCTGGTGCACAGACGTCGACGGTCGTGCGGCTTCTTCAGAAATGGACAGGTTTGACTTGAGAACGGGATTGACG
Organism: Amanita muscaria Koide BX008; assembly: GCA_000827485.1. Lineage (NCBI taxonomy): Eukaryota > Fungi > Basidiomycota > Agaricomycetes > Agaricales > Amanitaceae > Amanita > Amanita muscaria. Next base: position 181,883 of record KN818242.1, on the reverse strand, counting down.
CGTTCTTCGCGCGTCTGTCTGTCGCAAAAGTGACGCGTCATGACGACGATACGAAGTACCTCGGCTGTCGATTTAGCGTCAGCGAGTGAGGGGATATCTTTGATCGTGATCTCTTTGGGTTCCTGAACAGGTGTTTCTGGGATGACAGGAGGAGCGGGTGGGGGTGGTGGTGGAAGAAAGGAAGTGGACCGCGTAACTGGTAGGGAAGGTGGTGGCAGGGGTTTAGGTGTCGGTTTTTCGACCTGCTGCTGAACCGTGACAATAGGTGTGGACGCTGATGGAGGTGGAGATGGGGATGGCAGTGGTGGCAATGGAGGCGGAGATGGGGATCGTGTATCAGACCAGCCAGTAGTTGGTTGAGTTGTAAGTTCAGGTCCAAGTTCAAACAGCACGTCAGCTTGAGCCACCACGGACGCGTCTTTCACGGTGGCCTCTTCAATATCTGTCGTTAGGTCTTCGACAATAATAACCGGTGACGACGATTGCGTTGCTTCAACTTCTCCTTCCTTTTCTTCCTCGGATTCATCATGGCCATTGACAACGACAGCTTGTGGTTCCGGCTCCGGCTCTTGTTGTTCCTGGACAGTAAAGCGGGAATCCGCAATGATCTCCACAACCGACTCCTCCGAAGGTGCCCTCGGCGGGATCTGCACTTGCTCCTGTTCGTCTTGATTCTTTTCTTTTTGCGTGTCTCGTTCTTCTTCTTCTTCCTCCTCCACCGGAAACACTTCATCACTCTCCACCCGCACACTGTCTCCTACCTCCACCCGCATCCTCACATCCACGTCCACATCAACCTCCATCTGCACAGGCGATCCAATAGGCGACGAGGCAGGCGAGGGACTGAGCGGGGAAGGTCTGACATCATCCGCACTCTGTTGGAACAACAGATGATGGTGCTCATCGTCCAGCTGGTTCACTGGTGAAAAGGGAGAAAGAAGAAGTTGTGGCTGTGGACTGATGATAGGTGTATGCGGAGTGTGTAGGTGCGGCTGAGGTGTCTGTAGTGCTTGTAGTGCTTGTAATGCGTGCAATGCTTGTGATGCAAGTGATGGAGGTGTAGCGGGTGATGGGTTCATGACAAAGTCTTCTGGAGGTGGGTGAAGCACAACAGACGCCAGCGAAGGAATGTCGTCGGAAATAGGGAGCAGGACAGTCGTATCATGCTTGGAAGAACAAATCGCTTCTTGTCCTCGCCCGACTCGCTCTAGGAGCGAGCGGATATTAACACTCGAAGCGCGAGATGAAGCAATCGATGATCTCGACCTCGACACTGAGCGTGGCGAAGACACCGCACGAGGTATTGCACCACTAGGTCCACTCGATTGTGGTCTTCTCCAACCACGACTGCTACTTCGACTCCTGCCTCTACTCTTACTCCTGCTCTTCCTTCGAGAGTAAGAGTAGGAGCGGTAGAAATCAGCACCCCTCGGGGGAGTATATCTCCTTCTACTCCTACTCCTACTCCTACTCGGACTTTCTCTTCCTCTTCCTCTTGACCTTGACCTTGATCTTGACCTCGTTCTTCTACGCATTCGCATCCGAACACGACTTGGACTTCTACCCCTGAGCCGGGACCTCGACCTCGACCTTGACACTGGTGACCTTGGCCTCAACGACCGTGGACGTGACCTCGACCTCGAACTTGACCTTGATCGTCTCCTAGACCTTGACCTTGACCTTAGTCTCGATTTTAACAACCTCGGTCTTGACCTTGACCTTGACCTAATCCTCGACCTTAACGACCTTGGTAATGACCTCGACCTCGACCTCGATCTCATCTTCAACGACCTGACTCTTGACCTCGATCGGGACCTCGACCTCGACCTGGGACTTTTACTCCTGCTCCTCGTCGGCGGACGATATCGTCTACCAATAGTTGTAGTAGCACGAGGAGAACGCGAACGTGAACGTGAACTGGAACGAGACCGGGAACGAGAAAGAGAACGAGACCTGGAACGAGAACGAGAACGAGAGTTGTCGGATCTGGATGACTTTGGCAACCGTCGATCGTAGAAGCGTGACCGGTTCAATGGGCTGAGAGGTGCTCGAGGTGAGTAGTGGCTGTAGTGCCGGGGGTTGTAGTGGTCATTGTAACGGTTATGGTTGCTGTAGTGGCTGTAGTCCGAGTCGTAGGAGGGTCGGTAAGAGTCGTAGCCTTGCGAGTTTGAGTGAGGAGGGGGAGGAGGAGGAGGAGGAGGACGATACGTGTCTCGTTCCACCTTCCGAAACGTACTCCTAGGCGGACTAGAGTCCACATCAGACCCAACACAACACAAAAAAAAAAAGAGAGACGAACGTATCGTTCCAAGTAGCTCTCGGTCTTTCAGGAAGCGGATGTTCCATTCTAGCGGCAGGGAGCGCAAAGCCTGGACGAGGAGGCAACCTCGTATTACTGTTATTATTACTGATATGAATATTATTTCTATCCCTGTCACGCTGCTCTCGCTGTGGCGGGGTGCGTATTCGACTGAGAAGGGTAGGAGAGCTGTTGGTCATCGGGGAAGCTTTGATGGCGTCTAGTGATGGAGCTGGTGTTGTTCCTCCTGGTGCCATTCTGGAAGACAGAGGGACATGTCTATAGTCACCAGCACCAGGGAGCGCGGGCGGTGTGGGAGGATCGTGGCGATGGCTGATGGGACGATAGACGTTTGGAAAGTCGTCGCGAGTGAAGACGATGGGGACGTAATGTCTTGAAGCTGGCGACGGCGACCGTCTGCGAGGCGGCTGTTGCTGCTCAGAAAAAGTGAACCAAACTCTGGATGAAGCGATGAAGACTGGAGGCTTACTTCTTGGATTGGCTGCGACATCAAAGGGACATGGTGGCTGGGACGAACGTCTGAGCGCTCTCAGCTTTACCACGCCCAATGACCACAGAGCCAGCCTCAGTGTTCCACCAGAAAGACGCTCTCAGACGCTCCATCATCGCTTCGTACTGGTTTGTCGTCTTTCTCGCTCTTCCTTTGTGGTGGAACACAACCAGCATACACCGTCTCGCTCTCCCCGTGTTGCGAGTCCACTCTCATGCTCAACACCACGTACGTCTCCCTGTCCACATCCGTCTCACCAGCAACGTCTCTTCAGCCCACTTGAAATCCTTGGTCGACGCCGGTCTGGATGTCCAGATACACTCGGACGAAGAAGGACTGGGGACAGAGAGCACGTACACCATCATCGACTCTCCTCGTTCTTTTGTCGATGGCAGAACTCTACACTATCCAGCAAACCACCACCACCTATCGGACGTCCTCTCCTCACTGCTCGCTCCCGTCTCGTCTTCGAGAGACATTGAATACTCTCCCAGATACAGACTCGCGTTTAGCCTTTTAAACGAAGACGCAGCTGCAGGAGGCGCCATTGTCGGATGGGATATCTCCAGAGCTATTCAAAGTATATACACGCGCGCGTCTTTTTCGTTATACGCTGAGACTGACCTTTTGTAAAAAGAATACTTTTCACCGATATCGAAACAACTCGCTGTCCTACACAACTTTACCATCGAGAGTCAAGTCCAGTTCCACGCTCCGTTGGCATTCAAACCCACTCAATTACAAGACGGAACGTTTGGTCTGACACAGGAACAACTCACTTTGTTCGTCAATTCGGCTGAATGGTCTTTATGTGAGCGTCATGATCCCCTCCTCTCCTCACACAATGTTGACCTGTAACCGGCAGCTTCAAGCGCGTCAAACGACCCTGTACTCCACTTTATCCTCTTCGTCCCCTCCATCAACCAATCCCCCCTCCGCATCCTCTCCTCAAACTCTTCGTCATCATCCACGACTTTCCTCCTTCCCCAATGGGGCACCATCCTCATCTACAACCCCCCACCCCTCCACGACACCTCTCAACCAACCCAACTCTTACTATCAGACCTAGACCCGATATTCCAATCCTTCGCAGACCAGCTGTTAGCGCTTCTCGGTGTCCCTGCGTTACCTTTCTCCCCAGCAAATCCTCCCAACGCCATACTGACAGACTGGCAGCTCGACGCGCTAATGCGCAGACGAACACTCGAAAACGCTCAAAAAGCCAAAGACACTCTCCAATCGATCGTCAATCTAGTAGACGAAATCCAAAACATGCCAGTCGAAAAAGACGTGAGAGACGATGTTGTCAATGCGTTGAACGAGTTGGACGAGGTGTGTCTGCATCTGTGCTTCCGTTTTCCTTTCTGAAACCTTGTAGATGTACACATCTTCTCACCAGTCCCTGACTCGGACACTACAACACTCGGCACGAGCTCTCACGCTCGCTTCACGTGCTTTTTTCAACCCGAGCATGCTCGCGTTGTTGTATTTCCCCGCAGAACACAAGTATGCAGTCTACACGCCCCTGTTTGCAAGTGCGATGATCCCGATGGTCGTCACCGTTCTGAGGGAAGTCAAAGCTTGGAGAACGGAGAGAGCCCATTGAGCAGTAGCACGAGATGTATACCATATAACATTGCACGAATATATACAACAAACTCACAAACCAGCCTGCACCCTCCACGCCTTTGGCACATCATTAATACCCCAACGCATATGATCCGAAAACATCTCGAAATCGTTAATCTCCTCAATCGTTCTTTTCAGACTCTCAACCTCAAGAGCGAACAAGTACGGCGCAAACGGCATGCTGAATATCGATCCTTGACCGCCCTTGTGTTCGGGGAGGAGAGGGATACTGAGCGGGGGCGTCACGTACACGTACGGGACCGTGTACGCGCTTCCTTGCGCAGCGTCGTCGGAATCATGCCGCGTACAATACGCCGTGACCGAGAGTTGTAAAAAAAGCGGGTCTTGACCCAGCTTCGGAACCGGACACGTCAAATCAAACTCGTAATTCAAACATCTCTGCGACATCTGGTGTTTGTCCAGACAAGTCGGGAGCGGACGATCGTGGTCGGCCAACAGACCTGTGTACACCGGATCCGAGAACCTCACGAGCGGTTTCACAGTCGTCGAACAGTCGATGCAGTTCTCCACGAACCACGTCCAGGCTTCGGACGATGCATTTGACGCGTCCTTGCATTTCTCGGCAAACGCGGTCGTTGGGGACGAGATTTGGGAAAGCGAGGATCTGGGAAGACATGTCCCTCTGAACAGCGTGTCTGGGAGTGTGGCGTGCATGGGATCGACTTCACGTTGGATCTTGTATTCTAGCTCGACGCCTTGGATGGATGCGTATGTTTTGATCAGGTCAGAGGTTGGAGGGTTTTCTTGGACGTAGCCGACGAAGATGTCGAATGGCATGTGGATTTTGAGTGAACCTTTGACGCATATTCTGCTCGATGTGTCAGTGTTGTAGGGAAAGAGGGAGAAGGGACGTACAGGTCAGGCGTGACAGCCTTTCCGTGAATTTTGACAAACAGGTTTTGGTATACGAGGTTGGATAAATCGTCGTCCTTTGCTACTGGCATGATAAGATGATATGTTGTCCATCCTTACCTCTTCTCGTATATATATGCATGAGGACCAAAGCGTTGGTGGCCAAGGTGGCAGTATTACGTAACCACCTGACCCCAGATGGCCACCAAAGTCAACGTCGAAGGCGTGCTGTTGCTCGAGCAGCCCTTTGCTAGGGTGAGCGTGTACGGGCAGGACGCGGGCTACTCACATAAAGCACAATGACCACAGGTACCGTACGAAAACTACCGCAAGGTCTTTCGAACGTCTCAAAAGTACATTGAGAAAGACTTGGCCTTTGTGCAGTCGGAGCTGAACAATGCGAACAACAATGGCAGCAATGCAACAACGCCTCAGGACGCTTTAAAGTCCATTGACGGTATGATTGAAAGGGTCGAAACCCTCAAACGAAAAGTACGTCGCTTCATTCGCTTTCTTTGTATTACCTTTCTTACCTCCTGGCCTCTTATTTCACAACACAAGCTCTCTGATTTGCACGACAATGGCGGTCGACAAACACTCCAAGTCATGCGAGAACGATTCACCCACTTGGCAGACATTGAAAATGTCGAAACGACATCGAGCACAGAGTACGCTCAATGGACCGAGACGAGACTGGACAGATGGTTAGTCGACTGGACGTTGAGACATGGAAAGGAAAGGTCGGCGAGGCAGTTGGCTAGGGAGAAGAATATCGAGGTGCGTGTTCCCGCGGAAACCAGATTGTTTTTTAACCGCGACAAAGAAAGACTCTAGTGGACATCGACTTGTTCACTGATATACGAAGAATCGAAGACGCTCTCTCTCAACACAGTTGTACAGAAGCCCTGACGTGGTGCAGCGAGAACAAAGCAGCTCTACGAAAAATGAAGGTACGCACGCCGCCCACACCACGCACACGTTCACCTCACCCCCTTCAGAGCACATTGGAGTTCGAACTCAGACTCCAAGAATACATCGAGCTAGCCCGCGCACGGAAATCCTTCGACGCCATCTCCTACGCCAAAAAACACCTCGTCCAATGGCAAGAATCCCACATGTCCGACATCCTCCACGCAAGCACTCTGATCGCCTTTCACCCAAACACGACATGTCTGCCCTACCGACGGTTGTACGATCCCGCCCGGTGGAACGCGCTCGTTCAGTCGTTCCGTTTGACAGCATACAACCTCAACACTCTGCCCACTTCTCCGCTCCTCCATCTGTCCCTCTACGCTGGTCTTGCGGCGCTTAAATCTCCGCTGTGTTTTAACCCTGCGACGAAGAATGTAGACTGTCCAGTGTGTGACATTGACGCGAGAGTGGATCCAAGCTCTCAAGGCGGTCTTGGGAAATTGGCGGAACAAGTCCCGACGAGTCATCATGCGAATTCGACGATTGTGTGTAGGATTACTGGCAAGATTATGGATGAAGATAATATGCCCATGGCTTTTCCTGATGGACAGGTGTATTCGAGAGAGGTGCGTGTTGTTCCCTGTTTTTTTTTGCTTTGGGCTGATGATGGTGTTACAGGCACTAGAAGAAATGGCAGCCAAGAACGATGGAATGGTGACCTGTCCTAAAACAGGGACGAGATGTGAGTTTTCTGCGTTGAGGAAGGTATTCATATCTTGAGGAGGAAGCATTATGTGTGCTGTCTGCTTTCCTGTAATAGTATTTAGAGTTAAGTGCCATGCGGCACCTCCCTTGCGAATGATAACGAATGATCTCATCATGCACAGTATGCACGATAATAACCAGCATAAAAGTAGCATCACTTTTTATTCTTTATTTGCCGCTAGCGGAAGGTAAATGCATACAGTTTCTGAGTAAATCACAAGATGGGGACAGCCTCGATCGATCCTGATACAGCAGCTTCAAAGCCCGATGGAAAAGATATATTTTTGATCTGCCACCCAGCGCTCTTCAACAGTCGATCGAATTGTGCCACGGTTCGTTGTTGAGCATTGAAAAGCAACATTACCTAGAGCATATTCGCGTACGTCATCCAACCAAGTAGATGTGAGGAAGCCTACTTACAACCAAATCAAGTCGGTAAATGCTAGAGTTGACAATGCCCCAGTTCGGTAACAAAGGTGCTGGAGCCTCTTGCGATAACGCCTGGTTCGTGCTGCTGTGACATGCATAAGACACGATCGGGTCTACAATAATCAGTCTTGTCTCCGGAGTTGCCGCGTCCCTTAGTCGTTTGAGAATCTTTGAACTATATTCATCAGACCAGGTATGAAGCACTCGCTTCAACAGGAACACAGAAGCGGCCGTTTGTGGTTGGGGCATAAAAAAATCGTGCGCTGTGAGCGGTATTGATTGAATGCAGTGGGCGTGGGAAGTTGGCAACCCACCTTCAAATTTGACCCGCCCAGATTCCAATGCGTCCGGCATGTCTTTTGTCCAGATCTTTCACACAGGTTATATTCCACCGAACCATTCAGAATGATCAAGGAACTCACCTGAATGCCCTGTTCAACTGGTGATATATCTTGAACGACAAACCTAAACTTTGGGAATTCTCGCGCGATTGTCATTGATGCCGCGCCAAAACCACCGCCAACGTCTACTACAAGCGCATTTTCTGGCAAAGACTTCCAGTCAAACGCTGCATTCGTTGTAACCGATTATTGTCAATCCTAGATAGTGGAACCAGTTACCTGAGAGAATTGCGCGGGGCAACCGTGAATCCCAGCGCAATATAAGACCATACCTTTTGCGTTTGTAAGCGTTCTCAGGTCGGGCCATGTATTCCCAATGCGTTTCTCCGTTGGCAACTGTCTGAGTGAAAGAAGAGGCTTTTGGATCGCCGGAGCCTGCGTTCTTCGGGTCTCTTTCCGCCTCCCAGTGATACGCAGCAGATTTGAAATGTTCGTCGAGGCTAAGATGATTGATATCGAGGGCTTTGTTAAGTAGTAAGTGTAACCAGTGACTTACGCCATGGAAGTCCAGGCCGCAAAGCCATTGGTATTGTCGTATTTATTTTCGGGACTTGCGACATCATTCAGTCTAGAATGCAAGAATGCTAATGGATACATACTTGTCAATAATCTCCTTGACGGACTTGCCCGTATCCAGCACGCTCGAGATTCGATTGTTCGTAAAGACATCTGGCTCCAATTCTTTGTATATGTGATAGGTAGCCAAATATCTTAAACAGCGAGCTACACAGCAGGCAGAGCATAAAAATTTGATCTTCAAGAATCGGCGCGCCTACCAAGTTTCTGAGCGTCGATGCCTGTCTTGACAGCAACCTCATCCACGTGCAAACCCTGTAACAATGAAACAAAATTCCTCACCGTCAAATGAAGATAGAGGACTTACTCCTGTGCCAGCCTCGCGAAGAATCTCCGTGACGTGAGACTCGGTGCACATGCGTAATGCAGCTGATCCGATAACCTGAGTTTGTTAAAGTCAGCTTGATATAACAACGTCAAGCTTCGAACTTACACCGCCAAACATATTGCCCAGCGCCGTCGGTGGAGGCGTGAGAATAGCATCGAGTTGAGTGGCCGCGGCTCTGATGATGCAAGCTGCCTCTGCCGCTGCTGGGTTGGACCTAAAAGATTCAGAAGCGGGATTGAATGGTTCGTCTAGTGTTGGCAATCTGGTTCCATCCGCGGCAGATGCTTTTTCAAGGGCATCAACGTTCTTTGAAATGAGATCAAGTAGCTGGCGGATTTGTGACATCGCGCAAAGTTAAGGGTGTGTGTCTGGGGACGTTTCCTGTCCAATAGACGGGGTTTTAAACGGATTTGGCCCATGCGCTACACGTCTGGGTCGGGCTCAGTTGCTTTTCTTCTTCTTGATCTTGATAAGTCCGCCAAGGAATCAAGGTCCCGTGAGTGGCGGTTCAGGCCGCTTTAGCCGCTCGATCATGGGGGATCACTAATTAAGTAATCAGGTCCGGATAATAATAACATAATACTCCCAGACTCCTACCCAGTCCCACGGTCAGAATTCTATGCTTGACGGGTTTATGTAAGCGAGGAGGAATTCGCTTACATAAACCCGTCAAGCATAGAATTCTGACCGTGGGACTGGGTAGGAGTCTGTAATACTCCCAGTCTGCCTGGCTCTGCCACGCATTATAGATTCCGAGAGTCTAAACATGTCCTCATCATCGTCATATATATCTACTTATACATAACTCATATGACTATGACAGACGTCACTAATGTGGGACCCTGATAAGCAAGGGGAATTGGACGATAATCGATAACGTGCGTAAATTACGCCACCGGTACGTCTCTGTCATCTGATTCTTTTTGAGTCTGTTTACTGTTGTAAACTTTTCGCCTAGTCGCTTCCACTCTCGTGAGTCCCTTTAGAGAAACATACTAGTAGCTTATCTGATATTTCACATTAGAAATCAAGGCCAAAGAAGAGGGTGTGTTTGATGCACGATACAGCTTTTCTGATTGAACCAGAGTAAAGAGTGAAAGAAAGTTACCGATAACGTGTTTCACCAAAAAAAGGGTACCAATAACGTTGTATTGTTATCCTGTTGGAGAACCCAGACTCGATGCCTTTCACAAATCATGACGTGTTCACATTAACGCACTTGAACGATTGCGTTTTCCTTCCGGCGTGTTCCAGCACCCAAAACCTACAGATTAATAGTCACCTTGTCGACCGAAGCCCACGAAGCCGTCCAGAGATGTTGCATCCTTCACATGTCTTGAGAAACTCCAACCTCTGTTCACGTATGCCTGTCGTATTTTGTCGCAATAATTACCCCCCTGATTGTCATGGAGTTTGTCCAGACCATTCTTCAGCTTGGCATTAATGGGATGTCGGCCATGATTATTCGTCTGACGAACGCTTCTTTTTGTTTTTCACCACTAACATCCACGATATTGAGACTCAGGAGTCAGGACTCTTGCTACAGACGGACTCTTCCATCGAGAAAAATAAGGAACATACGATAACAGGGTACGCATGTTGTTGAATATTTAATCTCCACCCACGACGCTCAGTCTCCTATTGCGATGTCCAACAGCCCCTTTCCTACTTCAAACTCTACCCGTCGATATCGCTTTCCTCCAGTCTTACCCACTATGTCTCCGCAAGAATCTCGAAGTCTCTGGTGTTTCCTGGAAGGCATTCCAAAACCATACTACGTCTTCGACATTCCGATTGGTGCCAACGTCTTTCAATTGAAGGCATTGATACAGCAGACAATCAAACGTCTCCATAACACAGACGCTTATGATCTGGAGCTTTTGAAGGTCATTTCCTTAATACCACGGGCGTGCGCCTTCTGACTTTCTCCTTCAGCTCAATGTGACGGTTCCTATCGACCCAGATGATAGTCTCGTGCAGCGATTAGCGGAGCTGGGTAACATCGCCGCGTGGTCGAGAGAGTTGAGTTCTGGAGAACAAGTGGGGGTGCTATTTCCCGAACCGCATTCGCAAGAGCATCTCCACATTGTGGTTCAGCGCCCTGACATTGTACTGTCTAGTCCGAGTGGTGAGTACTGTTGGCTCATAGTTCACGTATGAGCAGAACTGACGATATCGTTGAACTTCTCACCTCACTTGCACATCTTTGTTTCAATCGTCCTCATCGCTCCTATCTCAACTGTGCTTGTCGCGTCTGTTTCCCACCGCTGTATCTTTCTCAGCCTCTCGGAAGCGCTTACGGTCTGCAATAGATGAGGATGGCCGGGCAGCAAAGCGCAAGGAGATTGGCGGGGATGTCCCGGACGTACAGACCCGTTGTGCCGCTATCCATAAAGTGATCAAAGCCATGCCAGATAAAAACTTGTCCGATCCTTCGACATTTACAGACTTTCCTTACCCTTCGCCGCTCTCAATGCCTTACCAGCGCTTTGCATCCAAGAAAATCGCGGCATCACCCACTTTAAATACATGGGGAGATCTCTGTTTCACGAATTGCAACGGCGGATCGAGAACGAGAATTTTCTGGAGGGATCCGAAACCCTATACCTGTACGGGACGTCTGGTTCAGGGAAATCACATCTTCTTGCTGCACTTGTGTATCACCTCGTTCGTGAAGGACAACGTGTCTTTTACATTCCGGATTGCTATAGCTTGCTCCTGGATCCATTACAGACGATGTGGGATGCATGCCACTTCGCGTACTACGACTCGCCTGTTCTCGGAACCATAGGACATCCCGACGATGTCGATGCATTGATTCGTTTTTTGGCGCCTGATCGAGATGTCTACATCATTGTGGATCAAGTGAATGTTTTGGAGTTCACAGAGAATGATCGCCGCAAGGAAATAAAGGTCCAGGTATCAAATTGGCTTGATGCCTTGAGGTTCAGACATCGATACATATTTAGCGCTTCAGCTAACCAAGATTCCAATCGAGAAGCTTATAAGAAGCAAAATAGAATTTCGGTTATCCCGACATTTGGAGGGATGAGCCCGGTACGCTGATACCTTCAGATTGTTCCACACAATACTCATGCCCTGTAGGATGAAATCAGTGGTTTATCCAGCATCGCAATCAAATTCCACAGTTGTCACCTGAACAACGGCAACGCGTCGAATATCTCACGGGTTGCATTCCGCTTCTGCTACGTTGCCTTACCAAACTCACCAACTTTGACGAACTCGGATTCAGGAACATTTCTGATCTGGCTAATGTCACATCTGATGTCGGTGAATTCGCTAGAACCAAGCTTGCATCCCTAGATCTGTTGAACAAGAAAATGTAATGCACCCTGTTATTTCCCCTTCCATCTGCGTTAACATTTCGTAATAGCTATCTCGAGATCATGACGGCATGTGTCCGGGGTGATCGTGTACTAGGTGTTCTGTCGTGGTTGTCTCACAACACTGTATACGTATGATGGGTTGCAATAAATTGTACGACTACTTTCGTGATGGTGTGGAGAATGTGGTGTATCAAGATGGTATGTAAAGCAAATTGACCGAGTGAAATCCAAGACTCCATTTCATGTACGACTTAGTCTATCGTCGGACGCTCCTTCGAGTCCTCCGCGCAACATGCCAACACCACTGAATTAATCGCCATACATTGTCAGAAATTTCTGGCTCCTTGGGCCGAATCTCGATTGTGAATTCGTCTGGATAATTGGAGAGTGCCTGAAATGCTGGTCAGCAAACAGAGACGGAAAATTTTACCCTATAAAAAAGGAAGCTAAACTTTTGGATGTTATCTTCCAATGTGAAGTAGGGATTGTAACCATCGTACTCAACTTTCAAGCCGACTATCGCTGAGCCAACATGGACGAAAGCCAGGGAATTCCACTGGCATGGTTGTCAGAATCAAGATAATGCACACCCTGCAAGTAGACAATTAATTCAATCTGGTATGATTGTCGGCGCAAATGTGATACTACCTCTTGGAAGTAAGGGTAAATAGCGATCCCCAGTGGTTGTACATATTGAATGGCGTTGGCTACTACAAAAACCTGGAAGAGATGTGATCATCGTCAGTGAAAGCTGAAGGGAGACTGACGGTCTGTTGAGTTTTAGAGACAGAAGGAGTGCTACTTTGCGGCCACTTGCGCAGCGCAGCCCTCTTTAGCGATGGCGATACCCGCACTATATTCGACAGCAAGGAAGAGGAAACTAATCCCGATAATGGTCTCAAGTTGCCATGAGATAGATTCCCCCACATGAATACCTCGAAGCATTCTCGCTGTGGGGGGATCATTATTAGCCGACAGTGAACACTATGACCATAGTCCATAATATACTCACCTGTGTAGAATTGTAGCCATACCAGATTTCAACAGCCTTCCCTTGATATGTTTCTTTGACTCCATCGAGGTCTGCGCTGATCGTGGGAAAAGAGGCACCCTCCCGTTAATTGAGCCCGTCTCGAGCAATGCTCGACGGGAGGACATGCCTGTGGCATTGTGAGTAAGGCTCCAACCGTTCAATATACGTTTTATTCGGAATTTTTATAATGTTGTCAGCTGAGTTTGATTCAGTCCATTACCAGCTTACGTGGTATTCTTCATTTCTGGCACTTAAACCCGGGGAGGAAAGTAAAACGTACATGGAGTCCTTTCATTATCCGTCCTATGCACGCCGAGTTGCGCGTTTCGTGAGTCAGTTTGGTATATCGCTCAAGTCCGATGTGGGCCTTTCTTCTGTAGAAGATGTTATTTCCTGAGCGGCAATTGTAAAATTTATACCATTTTTCATGTTCATGCAGTGTATCACCTCCATGGGTTTATGACGTACCGATATCTGCTAAAGAATCCGCTCGCGGCGCTTTTGTGCATGTGGGCTTAGCGGGCTTTTGAAATGTTTCTCCGGTTAGCTTGATAAGTTATAACGACCCTGTTGATCCTTATTCTTGCGTTTCAAAAACCAGTTTCAAGAACCTTTAATTATTTTGATATTATCTGGTTTATTTGGGAAGGCTGAGAGTTGACAGAGCCTTGCAATCGTGTTTTTCCCCCAACGCCCTGCTAATGGGAAAGTTGATTCTCAAGGAATTTCAAAAGCAGTGGAATTGCATTTCGCACCGAAACAGAAAAAATATAATTTTCTGTGCTGTGTATCCAGGTTAAGTACAGCTATCGTCATCGTGTTTTCTTTGTGATCATTCTTTCGCGAGCGCGACGGGCTCGGGCTTCTCGTTCCTTCTCATGTGCTCAATATGTCGCGTTCGAAATTCCAAAGTTAGATTCCTGAAACAAGAAAAGTGAAACGCACTTTGACGGCCCCCATACCCTTTATATGTATGTGAAACCACTTTCTCTTGCGGGTTTAAGAGATGGGTGTTGACCGACTCTGCGGAGTCTGCGGATCACATTCACGTCACCAAAAATCCTCGTTCTTCTAAAGGTGTCAATAACGGAGATATCCTTTCCAGATTGTCTTTTCTTTAACCTCATATGATCCAAGGATGTGACAGCGGGACCGCGTTTCACGAGCGCGAGCTTGAGTTAAGAGGGGGGCTGGCGTAAGTGGCACCGTTTAGAACAGCGGATGGGGGATTTGTGAACTGAATGGATATTGTCCAACATGCCTTTTATATGAAACTACATCAGAGTCATACACTTGCCACGATCACATGAATGCATGTGCTCCCTAGTAAAGATCCCCAAACTCTTTCCGGACCAGGGGCTGAACATGCCAATTTCCTGGGGAACAGTGACAAAGTGTCATACCGTCCGCCGAGTCAAGACGGTTGATGGGCGGATGTGGCGGCTCTCCACCCACATAGCCCCAGTTTCACGTCCCGTGCAAGTCCCATGCCATGTTACCAGCCATGTAGATCAGGATCCACGAATTATTCAGTGAAGAGTGGCTTGAAATGGGACCATTTCACCTGCGAGTCGGACTCCTTGTATGTGGTGTTTGTTCTTTTTGTTCTTTTGTCAGTTTTACCGATCCCGATAGGTTTTTCTCGAAATTGATTGTAAAATCGGACATGGAAATCTCTCTCTCCGCATGGAAGCACAGGCTAGGGTCAATTACAAGGGCTAGCGACCAAAAGCGTAGTAGAAGCGTCACCAAAGGCCCAAAGGTGTTTCGCTTCCTGGTTGCATCTTCCTGACTAAATATGGATACGGGATGCGACCGTTGCATATTTAAAGGTACCGCCACCTTGTCTTCAGTTTACGAGAAATCCCTTCGAATCATCTGGGTATGCAAGTCAGATGGTTCGTTAACATTGATCCAGCTTGATCGTCCTCGTGTACCTTAGGAGGTGTTTGAGTCCCAGGTAAAGGCAGACGATTCTAAATATCCTGGTACCGTTAAAACATTTCCGTGAGTAGCAAGAAATTCGGGTGCTTCATCTCCCAATGCCGTTGAGGGTTTTTTGTCGTTTTGAGATGCCAACGTAACGGATCAAGTTTTAGCGTCGCCATCAGTGATCCCGAAATTGTTTCGATTTCGGAAAATTTTCAACCTTCTTCCGAAGTTTTTCTAACGATCTAGTATTCATCCCTAGCGAGGGCGGGAAAAAACGCTAAAAGTATTCCCGGCGCATCCGATTGTAAGAATACTCACTTGCACTCTCGGATTTCTGAGGGAATTCCGTAAAGTCCAGAAATGCTATGTTAACGACAATAAATCACCGATACGATGTGTCACAGGATGATAGTGAGCACATACTTAGCGAGTTAGAATAACCAAGAAAACTGATTAAGATTGAAAGACTCAGATTCAGTCACGGGGAATATGGGGGAAGCCGGACGGAATCTTCATATAAGTAACCTTGTGTGCGGCGTGCCATATCGATTACAAATAAGTAATCTGTCGACTGTGCAGCTTTCTGGATACTGCTGCGACTAAATACAGCGAGTCGTGAAGTATACCCATCTTAATGCTTGTAGTTCTGCTAGCCTGAACTGGTTGGCTTTGAGACGCAATGTCGGACTCGGAAATTCGTGGGAACAAAAACTGAAATAACTTCCATGCACCGCGGCGTCTGTTCATGTCCACGCCACCCGGTTTCAACGTTTCCACTTTCTTGTCGCCCCTCGCTCCATTTGCTCAAGCTCCTGCTCATCGTAGATGGACTGTAGTTTCAAATTCGAAGAACATGGGCTGATGTTGTGCCGACTGGTTGGGGAGGCAGAACGGAACAACCGGAACCGCAGGGCCAGTATCAAACGACGCACGCAATGCAGTGGGACTCGGCGACCGGACCGACTACATAGGTTTCTGGAAAGGCCCTTTACAAAGAATCCAATACCGCCATGGCACAAGGGCGTTCACCGTTGGCAGGGTTCGAACACTATTCATGTGGCAAAACGTTCAATATGGACTCTGGGTACTTTCTACACTACATCCCTTCTAAGGAAGCAATTTGGGGCGCGATATTGGGCAAATATCTCCCGGCCTTCTCATAATAAGTTTCTCAACCGATTAAAAATATTTTATTCCTTTCTGACCCAACTCTACACGGCGTTTCCATCAGGGTCCTAGAACGAGACACCTTGGCAAGACAAATGGCGTGGAGCTGCGTTGTTATGTGAATTCCTGCGTGCGTTTGAAGCCATACCTACTATTCCTGAACATCCCACTCACAAGCACAAAACTAGCATAATTCATCCACGCGGCAATATTATTGGAATGAGTTTCAAGTTCGCTTGCTCAACAGCTGGCCTGCACAACACAAAATGCGTGTATTCACTATTGGAGCTATGAAATTACGCTGATGGCGTCAAGAGTCTATGTTCCAAGTTTTGGGTCTATAATGCGCAAAGTGACGTTGAAATGCGGCGAGGAGTCATTGCGGAGCGGGAAGCACTCACACGGTATGAAGGTGTTAACGAACTGAGCTTTCTACCTTGAGTTAGATTGGCCAATAGAACAATGTCCGTCCTCGTGTCAACTTCTTGACACTGTTCATGATGGCCGCGCCATCCTTTCGGACGCACAATCCCGTCTGTGAAATCACTCTCCATCACTGCTGCCGTTCATTGCGCCATTTTTGACTCAAGCACACTCTAACGCTTTCCGACCAGTTGCTAACACTGGACGCGTGTATTTTCGAGGAATGCCTTTAGGTATTGCAGAATTTATGTGAGAAACGTGGAGATAACGGCAAATGGTTGATCTTGAATTACACGTGTGATGTGGGCGGAGCCGCAATTAGAGTTTCTGTGACGGCGAATCCTATGCAATGGTGTAGGTAAGTGAACGCAGCTGGTATCAAGGGACAGGCGAGAACGTTGTCAGTCCATGTAGATGCAGACAGTTGACTTTCAGGGTAAAGAAATGACTTTGTATTGACAGGTGCAGGGGAACTGGCGGTCTGGTGCGGGGCGAATACGATGGGGCCGAGTAGATAGGCATCACTAGGGTGTGTGGCAAGTTTTTCAAATGGTTCTTTGCTTAACCCCATCATCGTGAGCAGCGGAAAAAAGGAATGCCCGCTAGCCGGATTGAACGACTGACCTCACCATTATCGCAACAATACGAGTGGTGCGCTCTACCACTGAGCTAAGAGGGCCTCAATTACACGATCACCTGTCATACTTACCGACGTCAATGTCATGACTAGCTTCACTTTTGACATCAATTGATGCGTCAACTCAGGTACATAACCCATCATTCCATTCTTTCACACTAGTGCGTCTCTGTTTTTGTAGCACCTCTACTCTAGGGCCGCGGCTCCTTGCGTAATATTGTTGACCAGTCTTTTTGTTTCCCAACGAGAGGGAGACCCCGGTCATGCACCGCATCGGGCAAGTACAAGGACGTTTCTAGCAAAGAATGTTCAAGACGCGTCTATACGATCTGGGATTAGCTCCCGCGATTGGAGTACACTGAAATGGTACACAAGTATTCTGCATGCCATTTCGAGCACTGTTCAGGTTTCTAACAAAGGTCCGTCTTATCATCCCAGAAGTTCGGTGCAATGGTGATACTACTCCATTTTCCAACTCCACAGACAAACACTGAGAATCATGCGATACAAAAGGCCGCCGTGTTCACTAGCACGGATATGGGATTCAACCAACGCAAGGAAAATTCTGGCCTTTACCATCAGAAAGACGCGGAACACCCCTTTCACATTCTAGGAATCGCGCTTTGCCGTTGACGACTTTGCTGTGCAGCACGATCTACCAGAATGGGAATGAATTTCAGGGTCTCGCTACGGTCAACGTCAACATCCCCGGCCCTGTACCAGGATCGCCGATGGAGCCTAAAAAGGCAAAAATAAACATGTATGTGCACCTTTCGACTCAATGACTTCATGCTTCGTTCGTGTTGTGATGTCTTACCAGGGTTGTCCATCACCCTTAACGGGAATCGGGTTGTCACAGCGCCGCCCTTGTGCCGCACCGATTTGTATGAAAATTTCAAACACATGATAAGGGAGTAACCTAACACTCCCGAGTCATTCGTCTGGCCAAACAATAGCTTTTCCAATATTGTGTAAAGGCGGTGGCGCCGCAAGTATAACAAAGTCAGATAACGCTTTCTTATCAGAAACATCGATATTTCTTTCCTACTCAATGTCTGGACATGTTAGGCGACCCACGTACTAGCACTTCCTTTTGGCTACTCTGGCTCAGCAGCTGCGCAACATTCAAAATAGGCTCCATGTATGCATCTGTTAATTTCCGAGGATAACACCAACTCGGCGTGTTGCCCATGTGTTCGTATTAACTCAGCGAGTTCATCATTCTGGTCCTGCATTTCTTTATCAAGTCATCCTTGTTTCCAATGCAAAAAGTCTAATTCGATGCGTGGATACCTAACATGGACAAAAGTGTATTATATTCATTGCAACAATTCAAATGCGAAACACTGAAAGTAAGTAACGAATGTACACAACGAGGTATTCTGATCACAAGGTGGTCAGCCGGCAGCAACATGCCTTTCTGTTAAGCCATCTATGGATATGTCGGCTATAACTTACATACAATTAATCGTTTTTGCATGTCTGTCGTCAGCGGTCGTCCCGGAACTGCGGATCAACATGAAGGCCATCACCCATTTCAAGACAGAATGACGCTAACCTCGTGAAATGTTAGACAATACCAACCCACATTCCTCCGGAAATTTCTACTACGATATACATCACGATGTTCCAGCTAGTTATACAACCTCCGATGGCGTTCTCCCTGGAATGTATTTATGCTGAAACGTGACATTTGTTTCAATACTGAGTTCATGTTTCACGAGTATCAAATATTCCTTTCATTAATTAACTCCCCGCACAAGTCTTGATATAAGGCCTGCGATCTTCGTTGCCTCCGGTTACATGAGCTTCGGCACGGCATCTTGCAGAATTTAGCAAGGAAGGCTAGGACAGCTGCAGAAAAGATATTGCCCCCTTGACTCGGTTACTATACTCTGAAACCTGCTTTACGGAGAAAAACCTGCCGTCGCTGCCGAACACGATAGCAAAATTTCCTATGGCCCACGGGGTGCAAGATGCCAAGATGCTAGCAAAAGAAGATGTTTAAGCCTTCCTGATCATGACTAGCATGCATGCTGAAAGGGTGCAAATCTAGATGAAAGCGTTGATCAAACGGTGGCATTTTATTGTGGCGGCTTCGAAAGAAAGCTTTACGCACGTGGTGTAGTTGCCGCTCCGTTACCTAAACCTGCATCTCGGTCACGGTTCCGACTGCAATTCCCAGCATAGTCCGTTCGGCTTTAGATCTACATCCTGCCACCAGTTTGCCAACTGGGAAAGAACACCACTCTGTTTGCATTACGGAGAGAGTGGCTCGGATCGTTTCCTTTCATGAATTACACCGACTTGATGCAGTGGTATGCATGCCGCAGTGCGGCGCTGCGACTCTGCCTGACGTCTTAAATACACCCTCAACTATGGGTCGAAATATTCCGAACAGCCCCTCAAACCTGTTTTGGTGCAGATCTCCCGCCTCTTTTCTTCTTCCCCATGCCTTACGCTGTTGGTGCTCAAGCTGCTGCTGCCGCCTTCCTTTCCGCGAGCTTCCCCTTTCAATTCGCGGTCGCTGTTCTTGTCCTCCTCGCCATTATTATCCTTGCCTTCGCCCCCGAAAAGTCTGAACCTGACGAACCTGCACGTCTACCATGCTTGTCAATCTTTACAATTTTTCCTTTTTTTCGTAGAAGATTCGACTTCCTCAATTGGGGTTTTGCTGCCACTGGGCAGAACATCTTTCAGTTCCAGCTTTTAAATGTAAGTATAACTCATGAGGTTACTACAAGTCAACCGACTTACTTGTTACAGAACACCGTCATCGTAGTATCAGGAGAAGAGTCCAGAAAGGCTTTTTTTACTGCAAAGGGTCTTGACCTCACAGAAGGATTCAAGATTCTTTCCGGAGCCGTACGTAAACATGGCATTGTTTATTTTGGTTGACTCTACAGCTTTGGCCCGGTAGATTCCCATGGTCAAAGGGGTTACTGCTGACCTCCAAATGAAGCGCGTGGCGCTCATTCACAAACGCCTCGCGGCTGTGCAGCGGCATGCTCCGCTAAGTGATCGTGCGTACACCATATTATTATCCCTAAGGAATGCGGTTGACATTCTTAATGAAGTCATACCCCTGATACTCGAGGATATCCGGGTGAATATGGAGAATTGGGGTGCGGAAGGCACCTTTGATCCTTTCGATAATATATACGAGGTAATTTTGACTTTATTCCACCTCATTTTTCCACCGCATGTTAATTGTCGCGATCCCCCTACTATAGATGGTGTTTCAAACTACTCTTCGTTGCCTGTCATGTCACGAAATATCCAACGATCCCGCCCTAGTCCATCGTCTTAAGGTCCTCTACGACACACTCGACACTGGCACGACGCCTACGACTGTTCTTCTTCCATGGTTGCCCTTCCCGTCTATGATAAAAAAACTTCTTGCTACGAAGGAAATTTATGATATCGTGATCACGGCTATAAACAACAGAAAAAAAAGCCAGGTTTATCGGAACGACACGCTTCAAATGCTGCTCGATACCGGAGATGAAAATCTGGTCATTGTTGGTGTACGTACGATTTTTTAAAACCTTTCTGATGGATCATGACACCATTTTTTTTAGTTCATAATGGGGCTCCTCATCGCCGGAGCCAGGGCTACAGGTACAACCGGTGAGTGGCATAATAAGAAGAGTGAATCATTATTGCAAGATCTGACCTGATGCTCAGCATCCTGGCTAATGACGTTCCTCGGCGGGCACCCAGAATGGCGCGACAAAGCGGCAGCAGAAGTTCGGTCGTTAATTGGCCCCGACAACTCTTCCACGGATCTAGCCTCCCTTTCCGCGCGACTAGCGACTATTCCCCTCGAAGCCTGGGAGTCTCGGACTCCTGTACTTGACGCCATAATCAAGGAGACGACTCGCGTTGCTCAGCCCCATACAGCGATGAGGCGGAACTTGGGTCCCGAAATTTACATCGACAAAAAACGTATTCCAACAGGAGCTTACGTGGTGTACCCATTCAGCGACGTCCATTTGAATCCTCAGCTTTATCCCGACCCCTGGAAATTTGACCCCGGAAGGGAAGAAGCCAAGGAGGCGAATTTCTCTTACGTTGGCTGGGGCGGAGGTATGTGGATTTTTTAGACTACCTTTTTCTGATTGATTCTGAGAGAAGCACTGCAGGAAAAACTACTTGCTTAGGTACAAGGCTTGCCAAGGTCGAACTCAAACTCATCACTGCCATGTTTGTCCTCGGATACCACCACAAGGTTGTCAACGAAGCCGGAGAAGTCGCGAACCCGCTTCCTACTCCGAATTGGAACGATATATTATTCTGTAAGCCGACTAAAGACATCGGCTATATCAAATATCGACGAACGGCTCTCCCTCTCTGATTTTCTCTGGGTCATCGCTCACGACAGATATGACTTGCTATGTATATGTCCATTATTCAGGGCGGTTGCGCCTTCTCCGTTTCTTATGGGGTAACCGGTGACTATAATTATACCTATGTATATATTTTAATGGGTCTACCGTATCAGCAGTAGCAGACGACTGTATATAAGTAGCAAGTAGCCTACATACACGGAGTTCATAAGTAGATTGTGTAGATATGTACTTTCAGGGACATTCGTCGGTAGCTGCTTTGTTGATTAAGGACTGTAATATATGCCACAAAGCCTTCGATGATTTAGTATTTCTGGTTCTATGAAAGGAACAAAACGGAACGTGCCAGATTTCGCGTAGGACCCACTCGAGGCTTAAGCAAACGTGAAACCATCCTTGATGCTCTTCCCCACCGGTGTCTCTGTAGCTCTCTTGAACTCCTCAACCTCCCGCGCTTCCCTCATCTCCTTCGACCTCGACGACCTGACACGTTCTCCACGCATTTGCCTCTCCTTTTCCACCAATTTCATCGTCTTTTCCATTGGTGGCTCCCATTTGCTCTTCAAAATCCTTCTAACACCTTCGGGGCTTATCCTGAACTTTTCTGCCAAGACTGGCGTGCAGAATTTCTCTGGATCAAGCCGGTGAAGTTGGCGAAGGCCATCCATGGCTTCGCGAGAGAGCTTTTTAGGTGGGGACCATCCACCTGGGAAGTGCTTCTGCAGCGTCTTACGGTGTTCCTTGTATTCGTGTGGTGTTGACCCTTGAGGAGGCTTTCGTTTGTGAGGTAAAGGCGCGTCCGGATGAATCCCGTTGACGATATCATCGTCTTCGCTGAGATCAACTTTCGTGTTGTCGTCCAAAATAGGCTTTGGTCGTGGTACACCCTCTAACGACCATTTTGAGCGCGCCGAGCCTGACACTCTGGTCGAATATAGACGTGACACAAGCTGCCTTTGGCATGAATGGCTCAGCCAAGTGTTCATAGGCATTAGGCAAGAATTGGATGACAGGCAGGGTGACCGGAAGATGCCGGCATTGAATATTTGAATATTGTTATCAAGTTTAGCATTATCTTCTTTGCTCAACATGACGTTGGACGTCTCGGACCCTAAAATCAACGAAGGTCGGTCTTCTCATAACCATACACGACGGGGAACCAAAGGTTTGGGCGCAATAGACTATAGCCCCCCTCGGAGCCAAGTGCTCATACCGTTATGGTTCCAATCAACCCGTTTACAAAACTCTCACCTAACCAACCCCCTCCATTCTTCTTCCCCTTAGCTTACCTCAAAGTGCGCGACGACAAGTCAGAAACGAACTGGCTGCTTCTAGATTATGAATCCGATATCTCGAACACGCTTCAACTGACCAAGACGGGAACCGGTGGTCTCGCTGAACTCTCCGAACATCTGGACGAGTCTAAAGGGTCCTACGCTTATGCACGTGTTTCATTTTCAAATGACAAGGAATCGAAACGCGAAAAGTTCATCCTGGTGGTCGGTGTTTAATCTTATTCCCTGTTTCTTGTCCCCAGGGATTCGCAATACTTGGTCTAACTCGTGTCGCTCTCCTTTTTTTCCCCCGTCCCCGAACGTTTGTTACAGTCTTGGATAGGCTCCAGATGCAAGATCATGAGGAAAGCCAGAGTGAGCGTTAGTGTCATCTGTGTCAGATGCCTGATGGGGCGGGTTCTAGAGAAGATCCGCCTTGAGACTGACTGGTGATGGATCTCTCCCTCTGCACTACTAGATGACCGTACATCTTGCGACTGTCAAAGAAGTATTGCGTGCATACTCGATCGAGGTCGCTGCGCAGGAGAAAGACGATCTCAAGGAGGATCCCATCGTGAAGAGATTGCGCAAGGTAAGGGATCTCCGTTATCGCTCAGATCTATTCACTGACAGTTCGGGACACAAGGCTGGCGGTGCAAGCTATGACGGCATATGACTAGTTTCATTCACGCTGTGCTATACCTCGTTCCTATACCAATCAAATACCAATTAAGGGGATCCGTCGGGGGCTTTGTGTTATTGGTACCATAATACTCTTTGCCTCTTCCTATGCTCCTTAATTAGGGAGAAATTGTTTGAGGGTATCAAACTCAGTCAGCCTCATGCTCATCCATTCAGTCATCGCATTTGCGCCCAAGCGCTTCTCATAGAAATCTATTGATGGTTGGTTCCACTATAAATCGGGAGGGGTAGATCGCGACCGCAAATGAGTCGTGTTTTAAATTATGAAAAAGGAACGAATACTAACCTTGAGGACGGACCAGTCGAGCCTTGCGCACCCCTTCTCACGACACCCGGTAAAACGGGTAAAACGTCAGCAATGATACTCATCGGACAAAGAGACGGGCAAATTTAGGGAACAGGTCTACCTTTTCCTGTGCAATTTTTCCCAGCTCCCCGAAGAAAGCTTTTCCGACCCCAAGACGCCTATTCTCAGGTTTCACGTACAAGTCTTCAAGCTTTAGGGTGACCATTTGAGATCGATGCCGTATACACGCAAAAACCATGTGAAATATAAAGAAAGTACGTACATAGAGTCCGGGTTTGCCCGTCCATGTCGAGTAATTGAAGAAATATAGAGCGAGACCGACGGCTTCGCCCGGAGCATCGGCGGTTCCAGAAAATGCGAGCAACGTATGAGCGTAAGGCGTTTCGAACAAGTTCTTCCTTAGCTAATGACACGATTCAGTTCGCACACCGATCTGCAAAAATGCATCTTGGAACTGACGAGGTCTGGCGTAGCTTTGACAGAGTCAGGCTCTTTTTCGTACGTCGCCTGTTGTCATGTCATGTCATGACCTGAAATGACATCTCGTAACGCAGCGAAGAACGCACAAGATCGATGATCAATTGGAGAATTACCTCCTGTAAAAAGGATTCAATCTCTGGAATACTGTTAGAGATCTCAAGCAACTAACCACGTCCTCAGGCGTCGCCGGTCGAATATGAAATGTGCTGCCCATCGATAATTTCTGACCCAGGGTGACGAGTATTACATAATCCGAGTGGCTGAAGAAGACCCTTTGTATACACATGTTTGGGCTGAACCTTATTCGTTTGAGTTCATCGACCGAGAGTGCGACGACGACACCGCACCACCCATCTGCACCATCATGGACCAAGCAAAGTTGGAAAAGCTCAAGGCTGCGGCTGCGGCGAATAGGATAGGCGAGTACTATGCTGTACTGCGCGCCCAAGTACTCAAATCGCGTGCTGTATGCGCCACATTTTTTCTATAGGCGGAAAGGGCACTGTCCGGCGAAAGGTTGTGCGGAAAACGAAGCCCTCAGGGGCACAGGACGATAAAAAACTGCAGGGAGCGTTGAAGAAGCTGAATGTCCAGCCGATCCCTGGGGTAGAAGAGGTGAACATGTTCAGAGAGGACGGGAATGTGTTGCACTTTACTGCCCCAAAAGGTGCGGTCCAATGTGATCGCTAATTAAAACGACTTTTGGAGCTAATGCTTGGCAGTGCACGCCGCTGTCACGGCCAACACGTTTGCGATCTATGGGGCAGGGCAAGTGAAGGAGCTCACCGAGCTTGTGCCTGGAATTTTGAATCAACTCGGTCCTGACTCGCTCGCATCGCTGCGTAAGCTTGCCGAGTCGTACCAAGCCATTCAGGCTGGCCAGCAAAAAGTAAGCGGCGCGGAGGAGGACGATGACGATGAGGTCCCTGACCTTGTGGAGAATTTTGAGGCGGCTGCTGATTCAAAGGTGGCAGCCCTTGATTAGATGGTTGTCACCGCTGGTAATGAGGAGGTCAAACGGTGTATGGGAGGCTCGTAGGACGTGTATTTTGTTCAAAAGCTTTTTTGCTCTCAATGCTCAAAATGTACTATTCAAGATCACGTGTTAGAATCACCTCGATCTCACTCATTATCATGCCCGTCGCTCAAGGGAGTGCTGAAGCGGTAACAACGACGCAGGATGCATCACAAAAGTCGCAGAAGCAGATGTCAAAGGCGGAGCGTAGAGAGGTGCAAGAGAGGCAGCGAGCAGCGAAGCTGTTGCAGAAGCAACAGAAACCCCCAGGAGCACCGGTGACAACGGGACCTCCATCCAAGGGAACCCAAGGGAACGACCCACCCTCGACGCCGAAACCGAACAAAGCAGTGTTTTCAGGGCAGCATAAGAGATCTGGAAGCATCTACGAACCCACGACACCCGGAAGGGGAACGTTCGCCCAGAACGCCGACGATGCTCAGAGTCGAAAATCTCGCGGCCTCATGATCTTTTCCCATTTCAGCCTACCCAAGCAACTCGGACAGGGTGTCAAAGGCGATATCCATCCCGCTATCGTCCGTTTGGCGCTCTTGTTCTCTGAATTCAAAATTTGCGGTGCCAATGCCCGGTGCATCGCTACATTGACAGCTTTCAAGACGGTATGAATTCTAATAAGGGATTACGATCTTGCGCGTTGATGATGTAGATTTTTGACAGGTTATTCAAGACTACACGACGCCTGAACATAATACGCTTTCAAGACATCTTATGACTCATCTATCGCCGCAGATATCGTATCTAGTTTCTGCGCGGCCGATGTCGGTGTCGATGGGAAATGCAATCCGTCAACTCAAGTTGGAGATCAGCAAGGCGGATATCGATAGAGTCGAACAAGAAGTAAGGCTTTGATTCCTTAACCCCCCTTCTGATCTGATTTTTTCCGTCTGTTTCAGGTAAAGGACGAGCTATGTCAACAAATTGACAATTATATACGGGACAGGATTATCGTCGCAGATGAAGTCATTGAAGAACTGGCTGGGCAAAAGATCAAGGACGGCGATGTCATTCTCACATATGCCAAGTACGTGCTGTTTAAGAGATCCTCCCTTCCTTCCGCTAATCTGAAGTTCATTCAGGTCATCAGTGGTGGAAAAAGTGCTACTCAACGCTCATCAGGAAGGGAAGAAGTTTTCTGTTATCGTCATCGATTCGCAACCATTATTAGAGGGTCTGTCCAACTGTGCTGCATATCACCTTTGACTATTAACGTACTATTATTGCAGGCAAAGCTCTCCTCACGTCATTAACATCCACAAATCCACCTATCCCATGTACTTACACGTTCCTCTCCGCAATCTCTTCGGTCATGACTGAAGTGACCACCGTCCTCGTCGGCGCACATTCTATCTGTGCCAATGGCGCAGTATACTCACGATCCGGAACGGCACTGGTAGCTATGATAGCAAAGAATCACAACGTCCCCGTCGTTGTATGCTGCGAAACATACAAATTTAGCGACTCGGTTGTTCTTGATGCATTTGGGAAAAACGAACTGGGTGAGTTTACCATTTACCGTTTATATGCGTTTGTAGTGACGGTAAATGATTATATCAGCGCCGCAAAAGTTTGACAGGCGTAGTGATGCAGCACTTGCCTCACCGTCGTCGAATCTTGAAATTCTGAACCCTCTGTATGATCTCACGCCCCCAAAGTGCATAACGGCTGTAGTCACGGAGGTCGGACTCATCCCGCCTAGTAGTGTCAGTTCAATACCTATGGCCCTTGGAAGGATATCGATATAGAGATGTTGTACGTACCATAATTTGAAGTTTGTAACGTGTTTCAGGAAGCGGAGCGTTCTCTCCACCTTGTCTTCCAGTGACGTTGGTACAGCTACCATTAGTAATTGCACGGCACGAAGTCTACATCACTACCCGCCGGACAATGTAATGCCAGCTACACCCACTACCTACAAGTCGCAACCAATGTACATTGATCATTGTCGCGTTGAAATGGCTCAGGAGTCTTCTAGGTCTCTGTCTCGGCATATCTGAAGTTCCATACACGGCGTTAATCCATTATACGACTAATCCACTGTAGCACGACTTACCATAAACTACTACGCACTTGTAACATGATCAATCCTCCACCGAAGTCACCATCGTAGAATACCATTTGGATCCGCACATTGTGCTGGCGTTCCAGACGCTCAACTCTTTCCTTGTATTTATCAACTGAATCAACAGGGCAGCCAAATCTGACGTGGATGAAAGGCACTAGATTTCGTCCTTCGTCGGATTTCGCATGCTCTTGTCGCTTCTCTGTCATGTACAACACGCGCCCCACAGAGCGACAAGACCCAAATAAGAGCGTGTCTATATGAGGCCCAAGTTGGCCAGTGGATATTTGATTGGCTGTGTCTTGGTCGAGCGACACTAATCCACGAAGGTCGAGTCTGCGCAGAGACGGCATGCGGTGTAGAAATATCCTGACATT
The DNA here is from genome assembly GCA_000827485.1 of Amanita muscaria Koide BX008. Classification (NCBI taxonomy): domain Eukaryota; kingdom Fungi; phylum Basidiomycota; class Agaricomycetes; order Agaricales; family Amanitaceae; genus Amanita; species Amanita muscaria. The sequence continues at coordinate 154,037 of KN818242.1, read as the reverse complement.
GACCATGGTGCTGAAGTAGTGAATGAATGTAAATTCTTGTAGTCGCTGCAGTGGTACATCGAGCTGGCTTGACAACAAGACAGTCCCAAGTGATCCGGCGCTCATCCTCAGGACGATATAGATAGATGTTAGGGTGGGTACGTTGAAAGTCGATATGACGTTGTTCAAGTCTGATATGGGCAATGAGCTGGATAGTTTAAGGTTGCGTAAATGGGGGGGAGACGTTAAACGAAAACGAGATGCAAAATCGTCATTTGGATGCGAAACTAAAGACAAGTTGCATTCGACCAACGCCTTGCACTGGCACATAATCTCGATTATAGTTGAGACTTTCACGACACTATGAAGTGTAAGACTGTTCAATTGATGCCATGGTATCATGTGTAGCACGCCTTTCCAGGACACATTTATGAATCGAAAGTTGATATGTAAGCTTCGCAGGCTTGGCAGCTGACAGTAATTGTCACCATCTAAAAACCGGCCTGCCTGAGAGGAATCGACTGAGAATTCTTCTGAAATATCCAAATAGAGGCTGTCAAGGGAAGCAAACGATCCTTCGTAGGAACTGTTGTGTAGCGGGAGCCAATATAGCTGTAAGTTGCCCGCCAAACTCTTGAACCGGTGGGAAGAGATTAGGCGATAGAGATCCTGGATATGAGAGTTATGCTGGGGGAGATCTGTTCAAACTTTCAGCGTTATGGGCAAGCTCCCTGCGCGATGGAGCCACACCGACGCAAGTCGCAAAGCTGATTCCGCTTGCTGCCAATCGTTGTCGACTGCCAGTGATAGAATGAAGTTGTCCCAGAGTTGAAGAGTATCGAGAGCGATCGACCGCCATATTGAAGATACTTGAGATATTACAAGCTGTACGACATAGTCGTCATTCTTTGAAGGTAAGAATGTCCGGTTATTTTCTGCCGGTAGGCACGATATAAAGATTTTCTGTACGATCTCTATCGGAAGGAGATCGGAAGGCGAGCAAGGCATTCTTGGCGCTGCGGAAAAGTACTTAGTTAGAGATTATGATAATGGAATGGTCACCGTACAAGATGTCTGCTAAGTACCGCCACCGATCGGAGTCGTATTAGCTTGCAACAAGCGCCAGCAAAGCTGACTTGATTATATAATGGTCAAGTAGCTACTTAGTACTACTAGTAGCATCAGATTGGCCGCTTGGCGGAAGTATTCAGTTCTATCACTGCATTCATGTGCTCTAATAAGTAAATGTCTGCCATACAATGCCGCCTCGCGACCCTACGTTTCAAGAACTTCGCGGGAATATCGTTCACAGACCAGATTATGCCGCTTTAGTTTGATAGGCTTGAGAGCCAAACAAGCACCAGTTAGATTTTAAACCAGGCCAGTGACAGGTACATAAAGTCCACGTTGCGCTCCTCCTCTTCCTACTTCCTTACACTCGTACCCTCACCATCACCATCTCCCTATCCTGCTATCGCAGATATCTTGTGCCACATCCTCTTGACCTTATCATGAACACCATCATTCATATACCATCTCATGACCTCAATGCCGCCCTTATTGCCCCTGTTCCCAAGTGGTATCGAAGTCCACGGTGGTACAGAGAAAGGTGAAAGGTAAGAAGTTGACGTCAATTACTGAAGTAGACGAGGAACTGAAGCACCGGTAGCTAGAGAAATGGTCGAGGCCGTTGCTGCGGATGTAGAGTCGTCGTCCTGTCGTGTTGGCGGACTTGCAGAATGTATACGAATCGTGGTTGTGGAGGTTGAAGTAAGGTTAGCAAGGAAGTTGCTGGCAAGTGCGCGAGAATTAGGAGGTGGTGATATTGTCGGCCTTGCTGGCGAAGTCGACATGGTCATCTTCATTGGTCTCGATCACGGTAGTAAGTCTTTGGCTCTCCTATTACGGCCGTGAACTGATGGATTGCATATCTATATCAGGGCGCATTATACGTTCCTCTTGTTTTTGTTGTTGTTTTTCTGCTGTTGTTGTTGTTTGCTAATGTTTCGTCATGATTCTAGTTATGGGCGGCTGGCACTCGCAACTGGCAACTGGCGACTGGCAGAAGACCACATAGGACGATGGAGAACGTTTTTGAAAATACAAATGGCGCTAAGTGACATTACCTGCGATTCATTTTTGTCTGACGACGTAAAAAGGTTCGAGTGAACTGACTCCTATTCGCCGGCCTGTGGCGGACTTCGACGGATCAAAAATTATGTTGAGTTCCATGCCGCTTCCGTCATTACTCTCTGAAAATTTGCAGTTACCATAAGGAAACAAGCCGAGAAAAAGTGAAAGCCGGAAAAAGGTACTATTGCGCTGGCGCATGTCTCTTTATCTTTAATAGACTTGGGAGCGATTCTGCTTATACCCACAGATACCACGATCTTCACTCAATCTATAAGAACAAAAGTCAAAACGTGGAACGGGGGGGGGATAAATATTTGCGTACATTTCTTTGTCGTTTCATAACCAACTTCTTTGTCTCCATATTAAAGAAAGCAAGCGAGGTTTCGTACGACGCAGATAAGTTCTACTTTATACAATCTCGTCCCACTCACTATTTTTGTAGATATTCCATGGAAGAAAAACACGTCAATTACTACCTTTCCAAAAGCTAAGTATCCTCTTTCACACCATTTCATCACGGGAGTTCTAATGCAGTGCCCCGACATGGGTCCTGGTCCGATCCGTTGTTGGGGTGCTGTGGGTGGGCCAAGTTTCAAGGCATGAGTCCTGGCCAGGCTCGTGTTGCGATACTTTGGCCTGCCAGGACTCATACTTTCTCTTTTTTTCTTCATGTCTTCATTTTCCGAATGCTGATACATCCTTTTCCAGGCCGATCACGTTAGCGTTTATCCAACCTCGCCGTCCTCAAGCTTACATTGTGACCTGGAGCTTGTTTGGTGATTTCTCCTTTCGTATCTCAAATGCTGATGCTTCTTATCTGCTGAATAGATCCTTGACTCGTCGCCAGTCGCCTCTCCATGCCACCCCGACCGGACACTAGCATGTATCGAGCTGCGCATTTCGTTTGGTTTCTGTTGTTCGTATTCAACAAGCTGACTCCACCTCAATTGTAGACTTCACCAACAGTTGCCAGTTGCCAGTCGTTCCTCCTCACTACAAGAAAAGTGCCGACGTTGGAATCCAGGCATTTTTTCACCTTGACTTATTTGTGTACTTAGTTGCTGATCGATCCTCGACCTTTATATCATATTCTTCAGTTCGCCAGTCGCCAGTCGCCGCCGTTGCCGTCCCTCAAGGCCTCAAGACCAGAGCGCCGACATTGGATCTCAGGCATTTTCCCTTTGATCTTCTCTTCCCTATTTCGATTGCTGATTAAATTCCAACCCCTCATGCAGATTCTTCCACTTGCCAGTCGCCAGTTGCCTTCCCGTTGCCATCCCCAAGACCGAAGCGCCGACATTTTTTCCCTTTGATTTTCTCTTCGTTATTTCGATCGCTGATTAAATTCCAATCCCTAATGCAGATTCTTCATTGCCAGTCGCCAGTCGCCTCCCCGTTGCCACCCTCAAGACCGAAGCGCCGACATTGGATCTCAGATAATTTTCCCCTTTGATTTTCTCTTCCTAATTTCAATTGCTGATTAAATCTCAACCTTTCAAACAGATTCTTC